>OZ022245.1:9461564-9544064 GCA_963978895.1 Erpobdella octoculata | reverse complement strand
TACGATTGTCAATATCGTAACCTGGTATCAGATGTAGGATCTGAAAGAAATGGTTTTGCAAGTAGGGGAGACCGGGGCTAGTTGTAACATTTTTTCCTTTTTTTGATGGAGTGACTAAACTATTGAGTGTTTTAATTTAAAAGGCTTTTAAATGAGTAATCATCTATTTGAGAATATATTCCCACACTATGTTTTCTTGAATCCATAATTAATTTGTATTTATAGAACTTTTGTGGAGAGAGTCGCTTGTTACAACTTAACCCGTTTTGGGGCAAGTTGTAATTCGTGTGGTGCAAATAGTTACGTCATATTGAAACAACAAGCTTCATTATTTAAGGCTTGTATTATAAAATCAACAAACAAATAATAAAAAATTAATTTCTATCAAACTAATGAGGTCAATACTTACGGTTTTCTTTAACAGCAATAGTCATCTTATGATTGGCATAGCATTAATATATATACATATAATAGCCCATGTCTGTGTAAGACGTCTGTGTAAGACATCTGGGTGTAAGACGTCTGTGTAAGACGTTTTTGTGTGACGATCTGCTATCTTTATATATAATAAATAATTAAATAAAAAAATTTGTTTTTATTTTTATATAATTAACTAGATTTAAAAATATTTACCTTACTTAAATTAATTCGAAATAAAAAAAAATTATTAATATTTTAATCTATTATTTTTTAATTTGTTTTGGAATGCATACAAAAGATAAAACAATTTTTTTTTCATTGTAATGTTATAAATAAATAAATAAATAAATAAATAAATAAATAAATAAATAAATAAATAAATAAATAAATAAATAAATAAATAAATAAATAAATAAATAAATAAATAAATAAATAAATAAATAAATAAATAAATAAATAAATAAATAAATAAATAAATAAATAAATAAATAAATAAATAAATAAATAAATAAATAAATAAATAAATAAATAAATAAATAAATAAATAAATAAATAAATAAATAAATAAATAAATAAATAAATAAATAAATAAATAAATAAATAAATAAATAAATAAATAAATAAATAAATAAATAAATAAATAAATAAATAAATAAATAAATAAATAAATAAATAAATAAATAAATAAATAAATAAATAAATAAATAAATAAATAATAAACTCATATTATTCTAAAAAAATGTATCCAAAATTCATCGTAATTTTAAAACATCCGTCCTTGGGACGGGCAAAACCACTAGTTTACTTGGGTTAATTAAACGTATAAACTCAATCATCAATGATTTTTTTTTATATTCAGAATCTAAGCTTTCTTTGAAGAATACTAATTTGAAACAAATAAAAAAAATAGCAAAATGAGGGAAATAAAGTAGCTATGAACATGATGAGAGAGGAAAACAAAGCCGCAGAAGAAGATAAAGCATCACAAGATAAAACTAGAGAAAAACTATTTTTTTGGTGGTCAGGTCTTCCCTGAAAACGAAATGAATGAATGAAAACGGGGGATCGTATGGTAGTGGTTTGCCTAAGTGCTGTCTGAATGGCAAGGGTGTAGAGAATCTGGTCGCAGAGACTGTTAGACACAGTTCTGGGCCAGCGTCTTGCTAGTAAAGACAATGGTATGGGTTGCTGCAGCAAACCCAGTTTGAACCGAAGTGCACCAGCAGTGTCTTGAACATGTGACAGATGACGGCTGGACAAACTCCACAAATAATGTGGGGCACGAGAAAAACAAAAAAAGGAGAATTGATTCAGTTTTGTGGCGGGGCGTCTACAAGGTGGGCCCTGTAGCTGGTCAACTCTGCTAAACTCTGACAGATTCTGGGGAAATCTTCGGAAAACGTTTCGGAGACCTCTGGTGGTGCATGCGCCCGGTTGCAGACAACTCCTGGCGGGTTGGGAGAACTGGATTTTTTTGAGGAGGCCGTAGAGAAATTGTGTCAATATGGTGTTAGTTCTGCTGATGGGTTGTCACGCGTCGAAAACAGGATTCAGATGTGGAGTTGTAGTGGAGGTATTTTGCCTGACGTGGTTGTCCCGGGACACGTCAAACATATCGGGCTTGATGGAAATGTTGAGATGCTGTCGCGAGGATATAAAGACCAGACGTATGATGACCTGAAAGCGTTTCATGAAACTGTATGGGTGACGATGAGGTTTATGGAGGAGCTTGTGAACATCGCTTGGTGTGATCAACAATCAAGTGAGATAACAATTAGAGAAAACGATTTGGCGTGGTTTTATAATCCACAACACGGAATTGGAAGATCACATAGAATACAGAGGGACTGGAGAAGACTGATTCCAAATGTTGAAAAAAATGTCGTTCAAAGAATGCGATCAAAGCCGCGTGTGAAAATGAAGGCTCCCAGTATTCATCACCCTGTCAAGTATTTCAGAGGTGACAAAGCTGTTCGGGACAAACAGGATTAAGAGGGGGTAGTGTTATATTTCTATCAATGATTTATTTGTTTATTACCCGCTGGTTGACCTGAAATAATGAAGTTAATTCAGAGAAAAAAAGGTACAGAAAAAGTCCTCTTATATTATTACTTTCAATAAATTATAAAACCATTCATAAGGAAACTGTATACGATTAACAATATCGTAACAATATATTAAAAATTCTCAATGAAACAGTTACCTATGTTAAAATGCTTATAAAACAAAATTTATCATAATATAATGGTTATTTGCTTCTTTTTGAGTTTGTGATGTTGCATGTTATAATAATATTATAAAAATCTGAAAATTTTTATAGCTTTGTGTTCGTACCTTGTGATTGATTAAATTTTAGTTAATAGTTTTGTTATTATCATTTTGAGAACAATTCAATAATTAAAAAATACATAATTTTGTCCATGAAAGATGAAAACCATTTAAGATGACTGGTACGGCAAAGCATGCCAGGTTATGCACGTTTACAAGATATCAATAAAATTATTGTCAGATAACAAAAATATCAATTAAACTAAAATAAATAAAAACGAATAAATAATAAGTTATAGCATTATTTTGTTTGCAGTCGCTTGGGTAAAAAAATAGTCAGGAATATTTAACAATGTCACTTGTTGTCCTGGTGAACAAAAAATATTTTTCTAATAAATAAAGCATTTTATACTTAAAAACTGGAAATACTGATGATACTGATAAGTGATACTGGAAAAAATGTATTTTTTAAAGAATTATTTGTATAAAAATAATATTTTTCTGTTTTCAGGAGGCAGCTTAAGACTTATTTGTTCTCGCGGATGTCGAACAGAACTTGACTTTTTAGCTTTTTCATATTGACATCAGGACTTAAAATAAACAAAATGGAATCGAAAAATAAAAAGAAATTGAATTGCGACCAACTTTCAAACCAAAATGGACTAAAGAGCAGTATAAAGAATCGATGTGGGCTTTCTACTGTGCTCGAGAAAGAAAAGTTAGAAATGTTACCGAAGCAACATACAACCAATGAATAGAAATTTTAGAACCTCCAACTCAAGATGAAATAGAAAATTTTGGCAAGATATGGTAAGTAATAGTGTGAAGCATAATGAAGAAGCAAGCTGGATTGAGAGAGAAAGAAGAACCCTTGCAGGAATACAAAATGAAAAATGGGAAGAATTCAATGAGAAAGAGATAGCAGAAATCATCAAACAAATCCACAACTGGAAGTCTCCTGGGCCAGATCAACTGCAAAATGTCTGGCTGAAACATTTTACTGCAGCACATCAAGTTCTGACTAAATCATTCAATGAAATAATTAATAAACCAGAAACTGTTGCTGAATGGCTCACAACTGGAGTCACATTTCTGATTCCCAAAAACAAATTCACTAAAGAAGCCAAAAATTATAGACCAATCACCTGCCTGCCGACAATGTATAAAATATTGACTGCTGCCATTACAAACAGAATGTATTCTCATCTCATCCAAAATAATATTTACCCATGTGAACAAAAAGGATGCAAGAAAAAAATCTAAAGGCTGCAAAGATCAATTATTAATAAATAAACTAATAGTGTGGCAAGCCAAAAAACAAAAGAAAGACTTGAGTATGGCATGGATTGATTACAGAAAAGACTTTTGGATCCACTCTTGGATTCTAGAAACAATGAAAATTTACAGAGTTGATCCAGTTATTGTTAATTTTGTAGCAAACACCATGAAAAAATGGCAGACAGAAATGTGGTTGTTTTACAAAGAAGGACATTTGAAAACAAAAAAAATTACTGTAAAACGTAGAATTTTCCAAGGTGATTCCTTATCTCCTCTTCTGTTTTGCCTAACACTAATTCCATTAACTAGCATTTTAAATAACCACAACTTAGGTTTTAAAGTAAATCAAACAATGATAAACCATCTTTTCTACATGGATGACTTTAAACTGTTCTCAAATAGTGAATCACAATTAAATGATGCATTAACTTTAGTAAAATCGTTTAGTGATGACATAAAAATGGAATTTGGTCTAGAAAATTGCTCCAAAGTCACCATCAAGCCTGATAAAATACACTCCAACCAAAAAATCAAACTGGACAATGATATAATCATTACAAACTTAGAACCAAACAAAACTTACAAATATCTTGGTGTGGAAGATAAAGATGGTATACAACATTCTCTAATAAAAGACAAAATAAAAAAAATAGTAATACAGACGTGTAAGACAAGTCCTTAAAACTGAACTAAATTCCAAAAATAAATTTTGTGCCATTAATTCTTTAGCAGTTCCAGTTCTGACTTACAATTTTGGCGTTATAAACTGGTTGAGAGATGAAATTGAAAAAATTAATAGAAAGACGAGGAAGCTCCTAACGATAGGAGGAATTCATCACCGAAAGGCTGATGTTGAGAGACTCTACATCAAGAGATGTGATGGTGGAAGAGGTCTAGTCGATTTGGTTTCAGCTTACAACCTTGCTATTGTTGATCTCTGTGATTAAATTCAGACAGAACTAGACAAAATCACAAACGTTGCAAAGTTCCTTGACCAACAAGCCACTAAATACTTAATTCAAAAAGAAGTTGCTAAATTCAAGAATAAATACTCTATTTTAAATCCAACCTCTGACATTTGTAAAAAAATCAGCTAAAAAACAAATTATTTATCGAAAAATCTAATAATTTAAAAATGAAACCTCTTCATGGACAATTTTTTAGAAACCTTGACAATCCAGCAACAGATAAAGAGCAAACCATATCATGCTAAAGAGCTCGGGTCTCAAAGGTAAAACAGAGTCTCATAATAGCTGCCCAAGATCAGGCACTCAACACCAGATACTTTCAAAAACACATTTTGAAGCAAGAAGTTGATAGTCGGTTCAGATTATACAACAAGGCAGAGGAAATCATCAGTCACATTGTTTCAGGATGCACAATTCTAGCTCCAACTGAGTACACAAAAAGACACAACAATGTAGCAAAATACATCCACTGGAAGTTGTGTAAACACTTTGGAGCTAAGGCACCAAAAAAATACCATGTACATCAACCAGAAAAAGTTATCAATGTAGATAACGATGTTACAATCACATGGGATTTGCAAGTCATCACAGACTGAGCAATTCCAGCTAACAGACCTGATATAGTAATTTACAACAAAAGAGAAAAAGAATGCTTGTTGGTTGAGGTGTCTGTTCCAGATGATAGCTCAATCAGCAAATGTGAAAGGTGATGCAAGATGGTGTTGTCGATGACAGACAGTTCGGATTCGATTTCTTCTAAAGTAAAAAATATCTTTGCATTATTTCGTGGTGGATTGTAAGCCATCTAAATATTCTAAGCTCCGAAAGTTCTTAACATAACATTTTCTTCCATGAAAAATATATATGGAAGATCGCAAGCTCAACCCGTAGAGATTTCTGATTTTTGTTTTCAAAATTTCAAATTTTTTGACTTCATATTTTTTAAGCTCTATGCTTAAACATTTTGTGAACAAGCTTTGTTGGTTATAATTTTTTTTTAAAATAATAATTTAATATTTTTTAAATTTTGAGGATGTTTTGTTTGATAAATTCCAACAAAACTAATTTTCTGTCAGCGTTCTAATGCAAACACGAACGTCGTAGGACACGTGCGTTAAGTTTTTTTTAATACAAAAATATTATAAATTAAATGTTTAAGTAGTATTTATAAAATAATTTAGATATATAAAAGACTGAAAAAATATTTTCTGATTTCCCCATGCATCAGTGCATAAAAGCTTTGAACCCTAGGTCACTATACAACAAAGTATGATTAAAATAAACGTTTTTTTGCATACATTGTACATTTGGATATGTTAATTTTTAAAATAAATCAATGTTTTTAGCAGAACTGAACTTAAATCTGATTTTCAGTCCGGTCACTTGATCGTCTTGATGAAGATTGGAAGATGTGATATTAGGTTAAATATAAATTTGAGTATGTAAATTAAACAAATTATGAAAGTAAAATTTTGAAATGATTTATTGAGTTACAGTGTTATGTTTTGTATGTACACACTGAGGCCAGAGTTGCAATCAGAATGACGAAGACGACGACGATGGGCGACAAATTTAATTTATTTTTATATTGAAATGAGCACGTGTCTGATTTGATATGAAGGTCATGTTTAAAGGTCAAACACGGGTGGGTTGAAATGAAGAAGAAAAAAGTTAATGCTTCATTTTTTATTTCTGAATTTAATAAACGCAGTTTTTCCTATCATTCAAATTGGACAATTTAACAAGATCTATGTAAATGCTTTTCATACATTTCATTTACTTATTAATAGATTTATTAAAAGATTTGTATGTATTAGATAGCAGAATTGTTTTTCTAGCACCTTATATCAAATTTAAAGCCGGTTTTGCTTGCTTGCTTGAATGTTTGCAAACCTTGCAAACAAAATTTAACTAACTTCTCGTCATCCAGTTGAGCTGAAATTTAAAATATAGGCTTTCGTCCTCACTACAATGCATTATATTAAAGTTTGAAAATGTTTTGAAAAAATACATTTTAATTAAAAATAATAATCAGATATGTTTTAAAACAAAGGCAAATTAAATACAATTAAATACTTGTTTAAATATATAAATCCAAATAAATGTCATTTTAAAAGAATTTCTTTGCAATAAATGAAAAGCCGGCAAATTCAGCAATAAAAGAAATTTTGTTAAAAAACCTTTTTTTGCGGCTTACTTGTTGGTTTACTGAGTTAATAATTGATTGACTGGCCTTTTCTTATTCATGAGTTCGAAAATTTTAGAAAGTTTTCTGACATAACAATTTGGTTGGCCAGACTGTTTTAGCACCGACAACTGCCGAAAAAAAACTTCGAACAGTTTTTTTAACTTCTTCAAGCCAGTTGTTAATGTTGTTCATGGAAAACTAGAACAAGCTTAGTATTGTTGTACATTTTGTAGTATTGTTGTTATTTATTTTGTATTATTGTTGTACATTTTGTAGTATTGTTGTTGTTTATTTTGTATTATTGTTGTGCATTTTCTAGTATTATTGTACATTTTGTAGTATTTTTGTACATTTTTTAGTATCATTGTACATTTTGTATTATTGTTGCACATTTTTTAGTATTGTTGCACATTTTTTAGTATTGTTGCACATTTCGTATTATTGTTGTATGTTTTGTAGTATTGCTGTATATTTCGTAGTATTGTTGTGCATGTTGTAGTATTGTTGTACATTTTGTAGTATAGTTGCACATTTTGTATTATTGTTGTACGTTCTATGGTACTGTTGTATATTTTGTTGTATACTAAAGATCTACTTTTTTTAATCCAATTGCCTCGAGATCTACCTATGTCCAAAAAATGTATGTTTTCAATTAGTATAACCTCAGTTTATTTAACTTCATTTAAAAACCTAAAAAAATATATACAAAAACAATAAAAACATAACAAAAAAATCACGCAAATAAAAGAATTTATTAATTAATTATAAATTGCATAAAAACATAAGAAAAAACATATATTAATATGATATTTGGCAAAATAATAACGGTTCGTCATGTGAACTCAAAGTTGAAACTTAAATATTCGCATACCAGCGAGAACTAATTCATAAAAACAGATGTTGCTCGTGTAAATAAAATGAGAGCTACCAAAAATAAATTTAACTGCAAAAACAGTTTATATTTCTCAATTTAATTAATTACCATAAATTTTTAATTTTATACTTAAAATATTTTCTTTTAGTTTGCACAATTGTTTTTTAATTTAACATTTTTATTTTCTATTAGACGATCGACCGAAATTCGTGTCGCGATTGACTGGTAGATCGCGATCACCGGGTTGGGCAGCCCTGTTGTATATTTTGTAGTATTGTTGTACACTTTGTAGCATTGTTGTACATTTTGTAGTATTGGTGCACATTTTATAGTATTGTTGTACATTTTGTATTATTGCTGTATATTTCGTAGTATTGTTGTGCATTTTTTAATATTGCTGTACATTTTGTAGTATTGTTGCACATTTTGTATTATCGTTGTACATTTTATGGTACTGTTGTACATTTTCTGTATTGTTGTATATTTTGTAGTATTGTTGTACACTTTGTAGCATTATTGTACATTTTGTAGTATTGGTGCACATTTTGTAGTATTGTTGTACATTTTGTATTATTGCTGTATATTTCGTAGTATTGTTGTGCATTTTGTAGTATTGCTGTACATTTTGAACTATTGTTGCACATTTTTTATTATTGTTGTACATTTTATGGTACTGTTGTACATTTTTTGTATTGTTGTATAGTTTGTAGTATTGTTTACACTTTGTAGCATTGTTGTATATTTTGTAGTATTGGTGCACATTTTGTAGTAATGTTGTACATTTTGTCTTATTGTTGCACATTTTCTATTATTGTTGCACGTTTTCTATTATTGTTTTGTAGTATTTTTTAACAATTTGTAATAATGTACATTTTATAGCATTTGTTGTTGATTTCTTTAAATTGCTGTACATTTTGTTTCAAGTAACGATGATGGAGCCTTATGTAAACTGTCGCTATATATTTGGTCACTTTTAGAGTTTGTTTCATTAGTCTTTTAATATGTCAATAAATTAAATAAAATTTATCATAAAGCTTTTCAAACAATTTTAACGTTTTCCAGATATTTGAAAAACAATGTTTTGTTCTTTCCCCCTACCCAAATATTTTAATCAACAATTTGTAGATCCCACTGCATGGTCATTTTATAAAGTTTTATTATAAGTCTTGTTAATTAAACAAAGTTTAATTAACAAACCAAATACAATCCCATCTATTTTTTAAAACTGCAAAGTTAAATGATGTGGTGTTTATTTTTTCAAAAATATATTAAACAAGTTTTAAAGTACAACGTAATAGTAATTATTGCGTAACCGAATTGATTTAGAAAACAAAATAAAATCTGTTTTTATTTAATTGTCAAACCAGGAAAAAACTATTCAAATGACCTCACAAAAATTAGTTGACATTGTTTAGTCAAATAAAAATTTCGTATGTTTACAATTAAAACCCTCTGAATATATTTTCTGTGGTGAGTTTATTTCTGGAGAAAACATTTGAGAGCACTATTTCATTTCCACCAACGTGACATATGTAATCAATACAGATTTTGAACGGAGGAAGGGATAAACAAGGATGAAACGGTGACAGCATTTCCATCTTTTCATTAAATTCTTATTACCATTCATAAACTTGGTACGACGTCTGACATGAGTTCCATCCAAAAGACTTCTCGCTTGTAAATTCTCTTTCATCAAATGGAAGCTCAGCAAAATCAGTTCACTTCGTTCAATTCTGAAAAAATGAAGAAAAGAATGTTTTTGAAAACAAAACTGAATTAATTTAAAAAAAATGTGCTTATTAAATCTTATAACTTTTTCACCGTATTTTAAACCCCTAAACATTGGCAAGCAACAAGCAGAGCAGAATAAAAAAATTGAAACACACGTTGAGTTGAGCATCAAATTCAAATTAGAAGCCACAACTACGGCTTCCAACTGTGAGAGTTCCATCTCTCATGCACCAGGACATCTGGATGGAAGTAAAATGAAACGTCATTAAATGGTTGATCGATTGAATGAAGAAATGACTGATTGATTGATGGATGGATCAGCTGGATAAAATGTTGATATATTATTAATGTAATTCATCGCTTGGGAAAAACCTCCATGTAATTTGTAATCCTTTTAACAGCTTGTGCAATTTAATTGTGCGGAAAATGAAAGAGAAAAAAATAAAATTTACAAGAATGGTATTTTATAAAAAAAGCAAAAAAATTTAATAAATAATTTTCTTGAAGGAGTATTCATGGAAATTTATACAGAATGACCTTCAATCTATGACGCAACGCAAACATTTCATGTTAAAATCTACGATGCCATTGAATTTGTCCTTGATTTTATATTCTCTGGTTTTATATTCTATGGTTTTATTTAGTTTTATGCTCACGATATTCATACTTGTTGCAAACCAATCCTACGATGGCTTGCCATAAAGTGACAAACTATAAATAAATCGTCTACTTTATACCAATTTATAGTAAATAAAAACCAAGTGTATTCAATAAAAATTAAATTTCTTTACTTTCAGTTTTAATTAAAACCTGTTTTTGTATCTTGACAGTTTTTGTTATAGCTATAATTGCTAATATTTCCTCGTTGACTTGAAATGATTATACATCAAGCGTTTCCCTCTTCTACATTTACTTCGCAACCTAGCGAGTGTTTCAGCTGTCCATACTCTGACCAAGAATCTCTGTTGCACTTTTTTCTGGATTTCCTCAGTGCTCTGCATCATCTTTTCTTGAACCAATCTTTCATTATGATAAACTGTTTCAAGAGTTGACTCGAGAAAGATGTCATGACAACACGAGAGTTTAGCAAACGTTACTTTTTATCAAAGATACTTATTTCAAAACGAAAACTAAAGGTTTTTACGAAATTGAACACTGACAATCAATCCATTAATCTATTAATCTACCGTATTTCCACGCATATAACGCGCACTCTGACGTGCCTGGAAAAGTCATAAAAAAGAATGCTGCTTTAAAAATCGGAAAATGTAAATATGTCAAATGTATTTTTAATAATATATATGTAATACATTTTACCAATCAAATTGTGTTTATTTATAAAAACAATTTTTTTTTCAAACCCCTCTCCAGGCTTTCATAGATGCGCGTAATATAATCAATCAGTCCATCAACCTAATAATCAATCAATCCAATATTCCATTAATAATTAAAACTGTTTACATTTCCGACATTTCAATTTTATTAAACAAATAAAATTTCGTTCTTTCAAGCAAGCGATTTTTTTACATTTTATGTTATTCTGCTTTTAAAAACTAAAAATTGCCTTCAAATATTATTTTCTATTTCAAAATTCACACATCAATTATATTTCGCGCTGTTAGGGCTAAAATGATAAAATTCTCAATATTAATTTCACCTTTGCTCTCAAAATTGTCAAATTAAATTAACTACTTTTAATTTTTTTACAAAACAATTTCATAATTTATAACTAATGCATCTATACATAAAAATCAGCGCATTCTTATTCCTGGAAAATATAATAATAATTATTAAACCTGAAAATATGTGGGCGGGTTTATAATTTAGTCACGAATAGGTGATTATGACGATCAAGCAGGGATTTCCAGGTGCTCGTGAACTTTCATAAGAAAGCAGGAAGTCTTCCAGTTCGTTTTGCCCGAATGCAGCTTCCATGCATCTCAAGTTATTAACCCAGAGGGAGAATTTCACGCAAAAACGTCAAAGAGGTCTTTGTTTTATTAAAGAATGTTTAGAATTTTGTGTTTTGTCATTTTGAAATTGAAATTCCAGAGGGAGAAATGTGTTTCGCCTTATCAAAGTGAAACTACAAGTCTCTTTCAATATGTTTTCTTTTCTTCTCGTTAAAAATCTCCTTATATAATCCCCCGATTTATTACTTTTACTTTTAGGTTTACGCCGATTTAACAGCCCGTTTGTCAAATCCCGCTTAGCGGGTCACGTGGGGTGATAATTAATTCATTCAAGTCGTGTGCGCATTAATTACTATTAATTCATTATCAATTTACGCATAATGTGTATAAATATAAACATATTTTGTATCAATGTACGCATAGCTTTTATCAATGTATGCATAGTTTGTATCAAGGTATGGATATTTTGTTTCAAGGCCTGCATTTCATAAATTTTAAATTTTATTCAATTTGTTTATTTAAGCATATTTTTTTATTTATAGGTATTTATTTCAGCTTTTGAATTCATTTTCCAATCCTTTGTTTAGATAATATATACATAATACATTCTACTGATCAATTTTTGTTTATTCATAGATCCACTTACTTTCTCAACTCCTCTCCAGGCCTTCGTAGGTGTGCGTTATATGCAAAAGATGCGGTAATAATATGTCAACATGTTATCCAGCTGTTCCATCAAACAATCATCTAGTCATATCTTTTTTCAATCGATCAACCAATTAATGACGTTTCATTTTACTTTCGTCCAGATGTCCTGGTGCAATGGGCAGCTGGCAAGTCGTAGTTCTGGCTTCTAATTTGAATTTGATGATCAACTCAAAGTGGGTTTCGGTTCTTCTACTATGTCTGACAAATTTAAAATCTAGATTAGGTTTCAAAAATAACGTCAAATAATATTTGACAGATCCCGTGAGCATTACGAATAATGTCACTTCCGGCTGGTCATGCATGAAACTTGCTTCCGGCTCCATTGGTCAGCCGTTTTATGGGAGGAAAAAACAGATTAAAAAGTCTGGCGTGAATTGTTTATTTTTAAACTTCGTTTTCGCGCTAAAAACACGCAATGAAAAACTCGTGTGATTGATGGGAGGCACCGGATTTGCTGAAAATCTTAGGTCACGTGACGCATCCATCAAAAACCAGCAAATTGAAGGAACGCGGCAAAAGTAAAGTAAAAATAAACTGTGATGAATGGATGGACTGTACGTACATCATGGACAGGTATGGAGTGTATGGACAGTTGGACAGGTTTGTGTTGAAGCAGCTTGCCGTGTAAATTCCATACAATGGGATACATTATTCTGATTTAATATGACGAATTATTTTTCAAATAAGTAGTCAAGTAAATTTTTAATTCCCTTATATTAACTTCACCGCCGGTCTTGCTTGCTTGCTTGAATGTTTGCAAACTTTGATAAAGAAAACTAACCACCGTATTTTTACGAATGTAACTCGAACTTTTACGTGCTTGGGAATGTCACAAAAAAGAATGTTACTCGATTATTCAGAAAATTTAAATGGGTAAAATGTATTTTAAATAAAATATATAACACATTTTACTAATAAAAAAGTGCTAATTTATTGAGCCACATATTTTTAACCCCTCTCCAGGCCTTCACGGATGCTCGTTATATGCAGAGAAAAAATGCGGTAGCTTCCCGTCATCAAATTGAACTGCAAAAACTCGTAAACGTTTTACAACTAACAACAACAAAGTAGCACAGACTACCAGCATAGCAGACCAGCATAGCACAGAAACAACTACAGATGTAAATTCATTCGATTATAAACAGTAAAGACGAGCTTACAAATTACGACGCTTCGCGAGAAAAAGAAGAAAAAGAAATAACAGTGCTAAAAATTAATGCGAAAATAAAGAGGAAGAAGCAGAATGAATTTATATGCATGGCTGGCACAGGCCCTTAAAACACGGTCATCCTGGGCATCGTGGCGTGCAAGGGTCACCCCTCCTTCTACTACGGTTATTGACCTTGTTTGTGTTATTATGTCATTGTTTATTTCTCAATAATATCATTCATTGATATGCAGATCACTCTTGTTCTACTATTTTAAAAAAATAATTTCCAACTAAATATCTTTTTGAAAAAATCAATTTTTTAAGTGTTTTTGTTCAACGTATTTTATTTTGAATTTAACAAATGAATTATGAGACAAAGACGCGCTATAAAAATAAATTAACTTGATTAAATTAACATACATACATACATACATACATACATACATACATACATACATACATACATACATACATACATACATACATACATAAATACATACATACATACATACATACATACATACATACATACATACATACATACATACATACATACATACATACATACATACATACACACACTTGAAAATTCTGTACGTTGATTGTTTTTACCAATGCTTTTATTAACTCGTCGGCTCTGTTTCTCTGTCTGTCTGTTTCTCTGTCTGTTTCAAATCTTGCAATCAATTTTTGAGTCACTTCCTGATGATATATTTTTTTCAAATTTTGCATACATGCTCAAGATAGAAGACAATGCAATATTCAATTATTAGTTTTACAATAAGTCAATTAATTTAGTTAATTTTCTTGAGGATTTTATCGAGGGGTTTCTTGAGGGTTTTCTTGAGGGTTTTCATAAGGGTTTTCTTGAAGGTTTTCTTGAGGGTTTTCTTGACCACAAAACGCTAACCGACTGGCAGACTATTTTACCAAGTTAACACGAACCACGCTCACTGACCGCGATTCTCAAGCGTGTACGAAATTTTCATGAAAATAGTTGAGATATTTAAATTCGATGCTTTTTGATGATATTTTTATTATTATTACCAATGCTTTTATTAACTCGTCGTCTCTGTTTCTCTGTCTGTCTGTTTGTTTCTCTGTCTGTTTCAAATCTTGCAATCAATTTTTGAGTCACTTCCTGATGATAGATTTTTTCAAATTTTGCATACATGCTTAAAATAGAAGACAATGCAATATTCAATTATTAGTTTTACAATAAGTCAATTAATTTAGATAATTTTAATTAATTTCGATATTTCGATATAATTAAGATATTTCGACTTTAACATAAAATAAAAGAGTAATATAAGAAGAAATTGATTGCAAAATTTGTGTTTTAATTACATATAAGAGCATTGGTTTTAAAAATTCGTTTTTGATTTACTTGTTTTAATATAATATTAAATAATGTCAGTTTTATTGCTATAAACATATTTTGCCGATATTTGAAATCGCTGCGATATTGAATAAGGCTGGAAATAATTCTTGAAAAATATACCCATGAACACATTTCCATATATGGAAATCTTCTTCGTCGTTTTTTCCAGAGTTTTTATGATTTTTCATTTTTATATAATAATTATTTTAAGATATTTAAAAATAGCGCATAATATTATAAATCACAACTTAATGATGCTGTTAGTGTTGATGTAAGTGTCAGTTTGATAATGGAAATATTATTTTTTTTGTAGAATATCAAATCTACGCAGGTTGGCAGGAGGAAAATAGGAAGCGATAAAAAGTATTGAGAGAAAGATATTGAGAAATATTGGCGAGAGAGAGAAAGACAATCAAGCAGCAAATCTCATTCGTGGAGAATCAACGTGTGGAAATAAATGTTTGAAACGTGGTAGTCTCTCCTTCATTGCATTACATTCTATAGCATTCTCTATTAAAAAACGGTAATATTTTGTAATTCATGGCCATTGGTTGTAAATCTAGGTAATTCTTGAAACACTCTGGTAATAGTACGTAATACGACTAATATTATTTTATTTTATTTTATTTTATTAAACAACATTCTGCCATATTTTTGATTTGCCAATAAAATTATTTTTCAAATGTTTTACACCACTCCATACAATTTTTTAAAGTCTTATAATAAATTTAAAAACTTTTCATTTAAATAGATTAACAATTATTTACATTTTGTGAACTTCAAGATCCTAAAAATAAATTTATTTTATAAAATATTTTATTAAATCAGAAACAAATCACGGATCGTTATTGTTTACACGTCATATCAAAATGAAGAATTCAATTAGAAAAAATGGCATCCGGTCGTATATTAGTTTCCGAATGGAGAGTGAAGTAATGTTTCATTGGTGAAAGCAAGAAATAACAATAATTGGGAAGAACGAGTCATGTGAAGTAAATAAAGAAAATGAAATTTAAAAAATTAACTGAAACTAGATTTGAGAGACGTTCCAGAAAAAATGTGTGAAAACTGGAAGTTTTGAAAACATGAAAACAATGAAACACTATGAAAAACTATTTTTGAAACAGATTAACAGTTTTATTTTCTTTTAAATTCTGAGTTTATGAGTGTCGATATGAAGTTTCAGTTTGATCAGTGACATATCGAAAGCAGCAGAACGGAAATGCCTGCTTGGCACCCCGCTTCTGTTTGAAAACTACTAAAAAAGGCTGCTTAAGAAAATCTATTTCAGGAAATCAACATGTTCTAGATTAAAAACCACCCTGGAGCTAAATAAAAAAGAAATTCGTAAATAGTTTTGCCAATATGTAGATTGTTGTGACGATGAAATGTTTTTTGAAAATTTAAACCAGGAGTTTTAAAACTGAAATGGCTGCATGTATGAACTATCTAAGTATTTCTTGACGTTAATCAAAATTTGATCTTTTTAAATTTCCTTTATCCAGAATTGGTACTGGCTCGCATTTAGTTGATAAAATTGAAGTAGCAAACACCATTATATATGAGGCTCGCTCTGCACTACTCTAACATAGTTATTCAAGTTAGATTTTGAAAAACCACGTGATAAATATAAATAAACCCTATGTTGTCAACCTTTTTTTGCAACACAGGCTCAAACCTGATGACTTTAAGCGTTTAAAAGTATTTTATTGAACATATCTAAACAAGGTGTGGTCATTGAAATAACACTGATAAAGGATTACAATGGTATTTTTAACAAATAAAATTTAAAATGCATAAATTGTCACTTGTGAAACTCATGATTGCTCTGTGTATCGGCCGGCCGTACATAAATGACCAAATTTTTATCACTCTACGACGTACCGGTGGTGGTCCACGGTCGGATTCTGCTTGTGTTTTTACATCCCTGCCATCTTTATTATAGCCTTGTTTCACTTTTTCACATTCTGGTAATCATAATTTTGTTGAAATGGGCTTCAGTGTTGATGGGGTGTCGAACATCCCAGGATGACGGAATATACCGTAGGACCCTTTAACCCCTCGCATTTCCAAAATCTATTATTCAAAATTACCAAATTATTGTCAGAATCTTGGGAAGGTAGGGCTACTAGATTTCACAAAAACAATCCATTTTATTTTGTTTAATATATGATAAACAACCTCAATTATACTCTCTGCTGATACACCCCAGGTTGACGAAATAGGGTTAAACAGCCGTCTTGCCCGGATTTTTAGAGGTTTCTTTTATCGTTTTCCTCTCTCTCGAACCCGTTTTCATCCCCGCTTGCCCTCTTGCTCCTTCTCGCTCTCCCGTTTCTTTTCTATTTTCCACTCGCACTCTCACTTCTTTTTTCTTTCTCGATATATATATATATATATATATATATATATATATATATATATATATATATATATATATATATATATATATATATATATATATATATATATATATATATATATATATATATATATATATATATATATATATATATATATATATATATATATATATATATATATATATATATATATATATATATATATATATATATATATATATATATATATATATATATATATATATATATATATATATATATATATATATATATATATATATATATATATATATATATATATATATATATATATATATATATATATATATATATATATATATATATATATATATATATATATATATATATATATATATATATATATATATATATATATATATATATATATATATATATATATATATATATATATATATATATATATATATATATATATATATATATATATACTAGCGGGGGCACCCGGCGTTGCCCGGGGGTTTTTAAAGATTTTTCTAATGTTTGTCTCTCTTGCTCCCGTTTCTTTCCCCGCTTTCCCGTTCCCGTCGCGTTCCCGGTCGCTTTTCCGCTCCCGGTCGCTTTTCCGCTCCCGGTCGCTTTTCCGCTCCCGGTCGCTTTTCCGCTCCCGGTCGCTTTTCCGCTCCCGGTCGCTTTTCCGCTCCCGGTCGCTTTTCCGCTCCCGGTCGCTTTTCCGCTCCCGGTCGCTTTTCCGCTCCCGGTCGCTTTTCCGCTCCCGGTCGCTTTTCCTCTCCCGGTCGCTTTTCCGCTCCCGGTCGCTTTCCCGCTCCCGGTTACTTTCCCGTTCTCGGTCGCTTTCCCTTTCCCGCTCTATCTTTCGCTTTCAGTTGGATTCCCGTTCCCATTTTCACACAACCTTGAGAGTCAAGGGGAATCAAATATAGAGAAAATTTTTTGAAATCCGTCACAAAATGAGCGGAGTGGGGCGGGTGAGCGAGTGGGAACTATATATATATGTATATGCGTATGTATGTGTGTATGTATGTATGTGTATGTGCATGTATGTGTCTCTGTGTGTGTGTTTATGTATGTACTAGCGGAGATACCCGGCGTTGCCCGGGTTTTTTAGAAGTTGTTCTAATGTTTGTCACTTTCTCTCCCGTTTCCTTTCCCACCTGCTTTCCCACTCCTGCTCGCTTTCCCGTTTTCGGTCGTTTTCCCGCTGCCGGTCGCTTTCCCGCTCCCGGTCGCTTTCCCGCTCCCGGTCGCTTTCCCGCTCCCGGTCGCTTTCCCGCTCCCGGTCGCTTTCCCGCTCCCGGTCGCTTACCCGCTCCCGGTCGCTTTCCCGTTCCCGGTCGCTGTCCCGTTCCCGCTCACGTTTGCTCTCCCATTCCCGCTCACGCTTACTTTTCCGTTCCCGCTCGCTGTCCGTTCCGGGTCGCTTTCACGTTTTTATAATAGACAAACTAACCCACAAATTGATGACCCTGGACACATCTCAAATGATTTTTTCAATCTCTTATCTTCTTACCACATACTACCAACAATCACCAAACCAACAAGAATAACTCCCGAATCGAAATCTTTAATAGACAATATTTTTACAAATGAGCCACTCTGCAATATTTCTTCATCAATAATCTACTACGACTTATCGGATCACCTTCCCATAATCATAACAATGAAACGTACAACAAAAATCTATGCCAAAAAATCTATAAACAGAAGAGCTACAAAGCCTGCAAACAAATTACATTTTCTCAATTTGTTGCAAAATACAAACTGGTCCTGTGTATTTCAAGCTTTCGGGTTCGGGTTCGGGTTCGGGTATCAAATTTTCACACTTTCGGGTTCGGGTTCGGGTATCAAGTTTTCACATTTTCGGGTTCGAGTTCGGGTTCGGGTATCAAGTTTTCATATTTTCGGGTTCGGGTTCGGGTTCGGGTATCAAATTTTCACACTTTCGGGTTCGAGTTCGGGTTCGGGTATCAGAAAAAGACCGGGTAGTACCGAACTCGGGTTCGGGTTCGGGTACCCGTGACATCCCTAGTGTTTATGTAGTTAATAAAAAATGACAATTACAGTGCAATGTAAGAACTTGGAATGTAATGACAGATTAATCACAACGCTAAACAGAAAGAAACGCTTTAGTAACGAAATAAAGTTTTTTAAAAGTTTATTAAAACTATGCAACGGTGTTTGTTTTCTTGAATGTCAGCTATATGTTGTAAGTCCTGCAACACAAAATAAAATGTCAATGACACGAGTGCACGTGCCAAAAGTTCAAATACTTGAACAATCGAAGTTACTTTTTGTTAAGGTAATCTGCACGTGTTTGATACGTTGACACAGATAGTGTAGTGCCAGATTATGGATGCAATTAACAACTGGAAGAACGAGTTAGAAATAAACGCACTCCATGATTATCAAGATGTAGGGCTGATACGGTTTAACTGCAGTGATGTGGAATGTACTTGTAGTCGGGTGATCGCTTGCCGGTGCGGTTGAGCAAGTGTTGCATTGCCGGAGTTAATGTGTTGAAAAACGAAGAACTCGGCCCAGTTTTTCACTAAAGTTCCTTAACTTTGGGGGAGTTTTAAAATTAGGAATGGGTAGGAGCGTCGTTTAAACATAAATTTTCAAGAACCCATACTTTCTAAATTTTACCAAAATTGTATCCAAAATGACCGGGAGGATAGGAGAAAGTTAATAATAATTCAAAAATTTATACACTTTTTTCCCAAAAAAGTTGATGACCGGAGACGCGATAAAATAATTGTGGGTTTTTTCAAATATTTTTCAAAAACTTTCTACTTTTTTAAATCCTTGTATTAACTTGACCGTGTTTGCTTGCCTACTTGCTTGTGCCATACATTGGGACCCTTTACCACTAAAAAACAACTTTTATCCCTTTTGTTAAATCTTTAGATTAATTGGACAAAATAAAAGAAAAGTGAATTATAGAAAAAAATTAATTAAACCATTGAAAATTTAAAAAAAAATTAAACATTTTACCTAGAAAAACAAACCACCTACTTATGTTTTTTTTAAGCGAAATTTAAATTTAAATTTTAAAAATTTATAATAAACTATTTATTTATTTTATATTGTTTCAAAAAAAGCTTATGTTTTTAATCCTCACAATCAAGTTGAAATTTAGTGGGCTTATTTGTTACTGGACATTAATTAAATTTTCAGATCTATTGGACAACATTTCAGTAAATTATAGAATAAAATTAGTTAAAATTTAAAAAAATACAAATTTTTTGTAGGAAACGAACTTTTAATTTTTAGTTAAATTCAGTAAAGCGACATTTAATTTTCAAATTAAACAGTTTTAATAAAATGTTTTTTATATTTTAAATTGATTTCAAAGTTTCTTAAATTTTCAATCTACACACACTTCACATAATAAGTATTTAAAAGACTGCGTTCAATGTTTTCATATTTTATAAACTTACTATTATGAACAAATAATTTGCAAAAAGTAGTTAGTCACCGAATTACAAAATTATAAAAGATTTTTAACAAACAAAGTTTTTCTCGGTTCACTTGTTAAATCCATTACATTAACTTTACCGTGTTTGCTTGCTTTCTTGAGCCATACGTTGGCACTCTTTATTTATAAAAAACCGAACTTCCCGCTATCTAATCAAGTTGAAATTTAAGTTTATTTTTCGCTGCAGACTTTACATTCTATTAAATTTTCAGATCGATTGGGCAAAATTTGAGTGAATTATGAAATAAAATTATTAAAAACTTCAAAAATTTTCCAAAAATTATAAATGTTATGTAGAGAAACGAACTATCCGTTTTTAATTTATTTCAAACTTTTTATTTTTTCAATTCTCACCTAATTTACATATTAGGTATTTAGAAAACTGTAGTCAATGTTTCATTATTTTATAGACGTACTATCATTAAAAAATAATTTTCAAAAAATGCGAAGGAATAATAGTGAGTGAAATAAGAATAAAAATATGAGTGAATTGTAGAATAAAAAGTGAGTGAATTTTAGAATAAAATGTGAATAAATTATAGAATAGAATGTGAGTGAATTGTAGAATAAAATGTGAGTAAATTATAAAATAGAACGAGAGTGAATTATAGAACAAAATAAATAAAAACATCGAAAAAACTTCAAAAAACTACATAAATTACAAATGTTTTGTAAAGAAATTAATTAGTTTAATTTATTTAAAGAAAGCGATTTTTTAATTAAAAATGTACAATAAAAACTTTGTTTTTCTATATTGTTTCTTAAGTTTTCAATCCTCACTTACTTCACATATTAAGTATTTAGAAAACTATGATAAATGTTATTTTTATTTCATCACAAAATGATTTGCAAACAATTAGGAGTTGCCAAATTACAAATTATAAAGAAAATATTACAAATTAAGTTTTTAGCGGTTCACTTGTTACAAGAATAATGTTTTTTTCCAAAAGTTGGTTTTAGAACATTTTTTTTAATTTGGGAGAGAATTTGAAATATTTGGGAGATGAAATTCCCACCACGAAGGCATCTGAAAAAAACACTTAACGTGATCAATTGGGATTTGTTAGAATGTGTTGTAATAAACTGATGACTGATCGTTTAAGCAGAATACTCCAAAGCAGTCATACGACCTTGCTTATTTGTAAGGCTTTTTAGGTACTGTCGAGATGATGTTAAAGATCAAGGTAACGTATTCTGTGGGTTAATTTAACAAAATACTCAGAGACACGGAATTAAAAAATTTGTTTTTGAGCTGTCAAAACTAGATATAATTTATTTTGTTTGCAATTAAATAATAGTAGATTTGATATCATCAAGGTGGCAACCTCTGTCTTGTAGTAAATTGTCAGTGATTTTTTGAGGTACATTTTGTTAAAAGCACGGTTGACAGAAACCGAATATTCTTGAATCGGCATACTTTGGTAAAAAAAATTACTGGACTTGGCAGTTCGTCAAAAAAGTGCCGATGAGGCAGTCAGAAATGCCATTCGGTTGATCTGGAGGAATACACATGATGATCTACTTTACCCGACCCCGGGTACACAGAAGTTCGAACGATCATGGACTGCCACTATTGAGCTCCATAAGACAAATGGCTGTTGATACGATGATCGCAACACTACCGAAACTGTGGTAATAAACATAAGGGTGATGATGATTATGATGATAAAAATGATTATTATAGCGATTATAGAGGATGGTGATGATGATGATGATGATTATGAATTGCTCTTAATGACGACGTGGAGCACAACAACAATGCAATGCATCATGATGATGTTGATGTTGATGGTGATGGTTCTAGTAGTGATGATAATGATGTAAATGACGACGACGACTATGACGATGATATCAACGATAGTGTTGGTGGTGCTTGTAATGATTACATTTGTTGTAGTCGTTGTAGTTTTGGTTGTGTAAGGTATTATTTTAAAACAATGTTAATGAGAAATTTGGTGCTGATGATGGTCTTAATTGTGGTTTTGATAATGATGTTGCGGTTCATGATGATGATGAGAATGATGGTGATAATGGTAATGTTGATTATCTCGATGTCGATGATGATGACGCAGGAAGTGAGATTAGTGACGCAGCTAAGTGATAAAAATGATAAAAAAAGAGAAAAAAGTTAAATAATGATTGAGATAATGAGATGGAAGAAATGGGAGGAGCTTTCTACTTGATTGTCTTAATCAAAGAGACATTTGTAATGAGATGATGTAAATATAAGGATGAGGTTCATGATGTATGAAGGGGGTGGTAATGTGGTGATGATGATGATGAAGTTGGAGATAACCTGCTAGGAATGGGGAATTGTGATATTTGTTTGGGACTGTGAATTATGACCACGATTCGTTGATGATGATGACGACGACGATGACGATGATGATGATGATGGTGATGATGATGATGATGATGATGATGATGATGATGATGATGGTGATGATGATGATGATGACGATGACGATGACGTTAAAGGTAGGCACGATATGTGACATTGACGAGGCTGGACCATGGAAAAATAAAAAAAAACTTGTCTATGGTGTGAAATCTGACATGGATGAATGGATGAATGGATGAATGGACAGGAGGGGAGTTGTTAGCGACAATGGCAACGATGATGACATCTCTCGCAGCGGTCATTAAAAATGACGCTAGCATGTACCATATCGAAAGTCATGATAATGATGATATCACTGATGATTATAAATGTTTGCGATGGCAAATTGGCAATGCGATTACAGGGGTTCATTCATTCTTTCGAGAGCTCTTTCAAGTCCATAAAATTGATTTTCTATTTTCAACCAGCATTCCTGAAGTTTCCTTTTGTCTCTATATAACCTGGTCTTCTTATATCCATGTATGTATGTGTACATTAACGTCTGCTTGTTTGGCGCTATGTTGTTTATAGAGGCACGTCTTTTCCTTTTAAAGCTCAGTTTATTACACACGCACATATATACACACACACACCCACACACACACACATAATTAACACACACACTTGCATTTAAGAGGAGCGGTAGGACCTTGTACACGGAGATATGTTAAAGAAAATTTTATTGAAAAAAAAAACAAAAAAATTCTATAATATAATACTCATCTGTCTGTGTGTTTGCGTGCGTGTGCAGGCGAGTAGGAAAACTTCAAAGGATATCTTGCTACATCTGTTTCGGAACCAGATGCCTCCGTAAGGATTAGCGTCCAAGAATTTCCGACATGTAAATGACGACTAGATTTTTTCTATCCTATTCCTTATGCGTCTCTATGTCTACCTGTATCTGTTCCTGTGTTTCTTTCTGCGTCCACGTAATTGAGTCTCTCTTTGTATTACCTACCTGCGTATATATATATATATATATATATATATATATATATATACATATATATATATATATATATATATATATATATATATATATATATATATGTGTGTGTGTGTGTGTGTGTGCGTGTGTATGTTTATACATTGCTGCACCTGTTGCTAGAAATATGATCACACTTTTGTTGTGGTCACATGGTCACACACACACACCTGTGCAGCAGAACCATCAGGTGACATCGTAAAATATATTCTTCGAAAATATAAAAACGACATTGCCATAAATTGCTTTTTTTTCTCCCCTGACAAAACCTAAAAGGTGAAAAAGCAAATGAAAAATATTTGCTGGTGAAAATTCACAAAAGTATTCAGAAACATATATGGATAACAAATAAAATATTTTTCCGTGGTAAATAAAATAATAATAATAATAATAATAATAATAATAATAATAATAATAATAATAATAATAATAATAATAATAATAATAATAATAATAATAATAATAATAATAATAATAATAATAATAATAATAATAATAATAATAATAATAATAATAATAATAATAATAATAATAATAATAATAATAATAATAATAATAATAATAATAATAATAATAATAATAATAATAATAATAATAATAATAATAATAATAATAATAATAATAATAATAATAATAATAATAATAATAATAATAATAATAATAATAATACATGTTAATAATCACAATTATATTAGTAATGATAACCATAAAAATGTTATTTTTAGAAAAAAGAATAAAACAGAAGATGATCGAAAAGAAGGAGCGTTAGCTGATAGAGATTTATCATGGCAGTCAATAATGTTATTAATGGCATTCACTTTTATATCTGAACAGTGCTGACCGTCCATGCGAACAGACTAGAAGATCACTGACACAAAAGCCGGAACAAGAAAACAGTAGATGTGATAAAATATAAAAAAAAGAAAGAGATAAAAGAGAAGCAAAAAAAGAGAAGAGGTTAGAAAAAGTGGGGGAAGTGATGGTGGAAAGAAAGTGAGAAGAAAATGATGCGAAAGTGAAGGAGGAATGTTTGTATTCAGATGGAACGCCATCAAGATTTGCAATAGTGTCCATCTTCATTTAATAGAAGAATTTTTCCTATTTCTCTCAGAACGATAAACTTTTTCTTTTTATACTTTTCTTTATTTCTGTTATTCAATTCCTGTTTTTCCATTTCGATTTCTCATTTGTTTGCTTTTTCACAAATTTATTCTCTTAAATAGTTTTTATTTACAAATAAATATTCTAATATTTTTATGTCTGCAATTTCAGCTCTGCGTTTAGTTTAAGAAATAATGTTTTGTCTTTTTATCACGTCAAATCCAGCGAATTTATGCTGGGCTATTATAATTTTTCATTTGAATTAAATTTTTGAAAAATTTTTTGTTTTTGCTTTTTTCTAACAGTTTTACTTTAATTTTTTTAAAATTAAAATTGCTGTTGCTTATTGTATGTCCAAAAGATATTTTAACTTTATTTCATACGTGTATATAATTTCTCTTTCTTTCTCTTTTCCCTCTTTTTCTCACTTCCGCTCTTTCTCTCTCCTTCTCTCTCTCTCTCTCTCTCTCTCTCTCTCTCTCTCTCTCTCTCTCTCTCTCTCTCTCTCTCTCTCTCTCTCTTTCCATTCTTAAAAGGCAGTGTACATTAAGAGCATCATCCACCAGACTTTCTTTCTCACTTCCTGCTCAGAGTTTTCTTACATGTAAATGGAAAATGCAAATCAACGAATGGATAAGTGTATAAATAGGTGAACACTTGTTTTCATCATCATCACTGTCATCTTCATCGTCATCGTCACCGTCATCAATATCGTCATTGTCATCGTCATCGTCATCGTAATCGTCATCGTCATCGTCATCGTCATCGTCATCGTCATCGTCATCATCATCATCATCATCATTGTCATCATCATCATCATCGTTGTCGTCGTCATCATCATCATCACTATCACCGCCCTCGTCACTGTAGTGTTATTAATGTAGGAATTTGATCCCGTGTGGCACTACTGAACGTAACTTATACCGCATGTAATTCAACGGAGAAGAGATGCTATCTTTATAAAACGAAGAAATCTGCCATTCAAAGAAGCATAGAAATTAGATATCTATATACGGAAGAAATAGATTTGTTTGAATTAATTCCTCTTTTTTCATGACCACTTGAAAGATGGCGACCATGATGAGGCTTAATTATTTTTCAGTCCTCGTCTGCTGCATCTCCATTTTATCTTCAAAAGGTGAATTCATTTTTTTCATCATTTATTGAAAATATAATTTATTGTTTGTAGTTATTAAATTATTAATTAAAACTTTTTATTTGCTTGAATAATAAATTCTTCTGCTAGTTTAATTAATTTAGTAGTTTAATTACATTTAAAAATAATTTTGATTGATTAAGCAAAGCTAAGTAAGAACTCCAAAAATTTTGATTTTATAATCATATAAATTTGTTTCATGACTTCAAGTAAATAATTTGAGTAAATCATTTGAATTAGTGTTTTCTAAATATTTCAACTCTAAATGTTTTATATAGCAGTCGACTTTAATCCAATTTCAAGTGAATTTTATTTTTATTGCTGTGAAAATTTATGTAAAAACCCATCATATTTTGTGCTTTGACGCAAAATTAATGTTCAATACGTCATCGGTCAAGTATTTATCAATAAATATGCAGTGCAGGTATATTTCAAAGCAAGCTTCAAGTTAGGTATTTGTGGTCATATAGATGGAGTGTGGTATCTGACATTGTGTACGAGTACATACAAATATGTATTTGTATTCATTTTTTACAATAATTCAGGCAATTAGTATATTTCATCAAGAACCTGCGATGAGAAAAATGTCTTTATCTAATCTAATCTAGGTAGTCTACTCTTTCTACCTGAATTTTAATATGTTTGTTATTATTAATTATTAAGTTTTTATTTATTAAATCATCAGCACAAGTAATATAACTCCTCGTTAAAAGTGATACAACTTAACAACAGAAAAAATTTCATATAGACTATGGTTGTAATTTTTAGTTTATAATGGTAAACCAATTAGCGGGTTGCAAATCGTTCAGGGCACCCTTGACCTATTGACTTCTTGTACTTCCGTTTATTTAATGTTATTTCATTAGTTGCTTGGTTAATTTTTTTATTTTTTCTACTTTAGTTATTTTCTAGTTTTTAAGGTTCGATTGGCTCAATAAAACTCGCCTAAAATGTTTTATATATCTTCAAAAAGGTATGTCATCATAATCTATAATAAGGATTTTGTCATTTGGTTTCTACAACCAGGTATCTGTCATCATATAAGTACAACCATGTAAATATCATCATGTACATACAACCAGGTATCAATCATCATGTACATACAACGAGGTATCTGTCATTATCTATATAAAACCAGGCATCAATCATCATGTACATACAACCAGGTATCTGTCATCATATGCATACAACTAGGTATCAGTTATTATATACAGATATTCCAGTGTAAAGAATCATAACCGTACAAACCAGATAATTTCTCATTACACTCCTGAGATCCAGTATTTATAATTACATTGTAATACAAAAATTAATAATCTAACTTCAATAGTGTAATATTTTAAATTTTAACTGAAATAATTTTTTTTCAAGAGTGAAAAACTGAAGATGCATAAAATGAGGTTCTATGAAATGAGGTTCCATAAAATGTCGTTCTATGAAATGAGGTTCCATAAAATGTCGTTCTAAGAAATGAGGTTCCATGAAATGAGGTTCTATGAAATGAGGTTCAATGAAATGTGGTTCAATGAAATGAGGTTCCATGAAATGAGGTTTCGTGAAATGAGGTTCCATGAAATGAGGTTCAATGAAATGAGGTTCAATGAAATGAGGTTCCGTGAAATGTGGTTCAATGAAATGTGGTTCTATGAAATGTGGTTCAATGAAATGAGGTTCCATGAAATGAGGTTCCATAAAATGTCGTTCTAAGAAATGAGGTTCCATGAAATGAGGTTCTATGAAATGAGGTTCAATGAAATGTGGTTCAATGAAATGAGGTTCCATGAAATGAGGTTTCGTGAAATGAGGTTCCATGAAATGAGGTTCAATGAAATGAGGTTCAATGAAATGAGGTTCCGTGAAATGAGGTTCAATGAAATGTGGTTCAATGAAATGTGGTTCTATGAAATGAGGTTCCGTGAAATGAGGTTCTATGAAATGTGGTTCAATGAAATGAGGTTCAATGAAATGTGGTTCTATGAAATGAGGTTCTATGAAATGAGGTTCAATGAAATGTGGTTCTATGAAATGAGGTTCTATGAAATGTGGTTCAATGAAATGAGGTTCTAAGAAATGAGGTTCCATGAAATGAGATTCTATGAAATGTGGTTCTATGAAATGAGGTTCCGTGAAATGAGGTTCTATGAAATGTGGTTCAATGAAATGTGGTTCAATGAAATGTGGTTCCATGAAATGTGGTTCAATGAAATGAGGTTCCATGAAATGAGGTTCTATGAAATGAGGTTCAATGAAATGTGGTTCAATGAAATGAGGTTCCATGAAATGAGGTTTCGTGAAATGAGGTTCCATGAAATGAGGTTCAATGAAATGAGGTTCAATGAAATGAGGTTCCGTGAAATGAGGTTCAATGAAATGTGGTTCAATGAAATGTGGTTCTATGAAATGAGGTTCCGTGAAATGAGGTTCTATGAAATGTGGTTCAATGAAATGAGGTTCAATGAAATGTGGTTCTATGAAATGAGGTTCTATGAAATGAGGTTCAATGAAATGTGGTTCAATGAAATGAGGTTCCATGAAATGAGGTTTCGTGAAATGAGGTTCCATGAAATGAGGTTCAATGAAATGAGGTTCAATGAAATGAGGTTCCGTGAAATGTGGTTCAATGAAATGTGGTTCTATGAAATGTGGTTCAATGAAATGAGGTTCCATGAAATGAGGTTCCATAAAATGTCGTTCTAAGAAATGAGGTTCCATGAAATGAGGTTCTATGAAATGAGGTTCAATGAAATGTGGTTCAATGAAATGAGGTTCCATGAAATGAGGTTTCGTGAAATGAGGTTCCATGAAATGAGGTTCAATGAAATGAGGTTCAATGAAATGAGGTTCCGTGAAATGAGGTTCAATGAAATGTGGTTCAATGAAATGTGGTTCTATGAAATGAGGTTCCGTGAAATGAGGTTCTATGAAATGTGGTTCAATGAAATGAGGTTCAATGAAATGTGGTTCTATGAAATGAGGTTCTATGAAATGAGGTTCAATGAAATATGGTTCTATGAAATGAGGTTCTATGAAATGTGGTTCAATGAAATGAGGTTCTAAGAAATGAGGTTCCATGAAATGAGATTCTATGAAATGTGGTTCTATGAAATGAGGTTCCGTGAAATGAGGTTCTATGAAATGTGGTTCAATGAAATGTGGTTCAATGAAATGTGGTTCCATGAAATGTGGTTCAATGAAATGAGGTTCCATGAAATGAGGTTCTATGAAATGAGGTTCAATGAAATGTGGTTCAATGAAATGAGGTTCCATGAAATGAGGTTTCGTGAAATGAGGTTCCATGAAATGAGGTTCAATGAAATGAGGTTCAATGAAATGAGGTTCCGTGAAATGAGGTTCAATGAAATGTGGTTCAATGAAATGTGGTTCTATGAAATGAGGTTCCGTGAAATGAGGTTCTATGAAATGTGGTTCAATGAAATGAGGTTCAATGAAATGTGGTTCTATGAAATGAGGTTCTATGAAATGAGGTTCAATGAAATGTGGTTCTATGAAATGAGGTTCTATGAAATGTGGTTCAATGAAATGAGGTTCTAAGAAATGAGGTTCCATGAAATGAGATTCTATGAAATGTGGTTCTATGAAATGAGGTTCCGTGAAATGAGGTTCTATGAAATGTGGTTCAATGAAATGTGGTTCAATGAAATGAGGTTCTATGAAATGTGGTTCAATGAAATGAGGTTCCATGAAATGAGGTTCTATGAAATGTGGTTCTATGAAATGAGGTTCCATGAAATGAGGTTCTATGAAATGTGGTTCAATGAAATGTGGTTCAATGAAATGAGGTTCCGTAAAATGAGGTTCTATGAAATGAGGTTCCATGAAATGAGGTTCTATGAAATGTGGTTCAATGAAATGTGGTTCAATGAAATGAGGTTCCATGAAATGAGGTTCTATGAAATGTGGTTCTATGAAATGAGGTTCTATGAAATGTGGTTCTATGAAATGAGGTTCTATAAAATGAGGTTCCGTGAAATGAGGTTCTATGAAATGTGGTTCAATGAAATGTGGTTCAATGAAATGTGGTTCTATGAAATGAGGTTCCGTGAAATGAGGTTCTATGAAATGTGGTTCAATGAAATGTGGTTCAATGAAATGTGGTTCTATGAAATGTGGTTCAATGAAATGAGGTTCAATGAAATGTGGTTCTATGAAATGAGGTTCTATGAAATGAGGTTCTAAGAAATGAGGTTCAAAGAAATGAGGTTCCATGAAATGAGATTCCAAGAAATGAGGTTCAATGAAATGTGGTTCCATGAAATGAGGTTCAATGAAATGAGGTTCCATGAAATGAGGTTTTATGAAATGAGGTTCTATGAAATGAGGTTCTATGAAATAAGGTTCCGTGAAATGAGGTTCCATGAAATGAGGTTCCACTGCGTCTACAAATATAATGAACTCCTTGAAATTACTGAGTTTTCATCAAGGAAGTTCTTGGAAATTAGAAAATCTTTTAAAGAAAATTTTAGTTTTTTTTATGATTATAAATTATGGATGTATAGTAGATCATAATTTAATTATAAACAATAATATAAATTTAATACATTTTGTATAAAACATGAAATTTTAAGAGATTATAAAGTACAGAACTTTAATGAATGAACACAAAATTAATAAGTTTTAATACATTTAAAAAGTCAATAAAATATGAGCAAATCTGTATTTTATTAAAAAGCACAAATAACATTTACAAACCTACAAAAATTTATAAATGTGCGTTACATAACCTTATTAAACTTATTTAGCATTGAAAAAATAATAGAATATAGCGAAACAATGATGGATTAGAAAGATAATTCATACAATTTAAATTATCTTTATCATATAATATTGTTTATTAAATAACCTGATTTGAAATTTTGTAAATGTGGACAGTTTTTGATAACGAAACATTTTTTGAGGAGGAAAAACTTTAAAAAGTAATCAAGGCATACCCAGCAATACAAAGCAGACAAAGCAATACAAAGCATACAAAACGATATAAAGCAATGCAAAGCATACAAAGTCACTCAAAGGAGCGCAGAAAAAAAACTTTTTAATTAAACAATTTCTTTATTTGGTTTTTTTATCGTTGAATTTTCAAAGCAGAACTAGAAATTCAGTTTTTTAGTCAGATTTATTTTTTGAAGAATTGGTTTCCGTTTTAGCTTTTGTAGGAGAGTCTCCGTGGACGTCTGTAAATAGTTATGTAAATTAATCTTTGTGCGTGTACATGTTTCAAATTTGCTTATGTTTGTTTTCTAAGTCTGTGTGCATATGCTTGTGTGAACACCCTTGCATTTTTGTTTGTCTGTATTTTAAAGTATATTTTTGAATATTTAAAAATGTGTGCTTATGTCTAAGCTTGTAGAAATATAGACAAAAGTAACTCCGCCTCGCTAATTGCGAACCCGTCCTGTGCCTGGATAAAAAAAAAGAGGGACAATTAAAAAGATCAAACTCTGATCCACGACAGGAAGTATTTAGGTGCTTCCTACGTACAGTCATTTCAGTCTTGAAACACCTGGTGAAGAGGACTGTAAACTATTATAAAAACAAGTAAAGGAAAAACGAGTTTTTCAACACAAACTTTGATTTCAATTACATTCGATTTAGAAATACGAAAGATGTTTAAATTAATTTTTGTCATATATTGTCATCCAATATAAAGCTATGCTGAAAGTTTCAGCTCCCTAGCTAGTCAAAAATCTGGCTAAATTTTACTTGCAAGATTTGCGTACAGAGAAAGACACACACACATACACAAACACACACACAAACAAACAGAGATTGTAACCTAAATAAAAGTTTGTAAAAATATACACAAAAGTGTATATTTCATCAAGCATAGCATTTAATGTGATTGAACATTTTTATATGCTTCTGTTAATATATTGTTTTTTTTTAGTTTATTAACGACTATATCCGACTGAGTCGATCTGGACACAAAATATACTGTTCGACGCATGTTTGTATTTATAGGTGTGCCAGGTGTGTATGTGTATGTATGTAATTAGAGCTGTGTGCATGTTATTCTCTAATAATACTATGAGGGCTGGTGGCAGAGCAGTAGAGCGTTCGCCCGTCAATCGTTAGGTCGGCAGTTCGAGCCTCACAGGCGTCACCAGCCTAACTCCCTCAATCAAGGAGTTCACTCGCATTGCTGAAGAAGGTAGGCGCCTATAAATGGCTGCTTTTGCAAAGACCTTCGCGCAAAAAAGCAGATCAACTTGCACCTACCTACTCTGTACGCCTCCAACCTTGGGCTTCTGACCCATGGTTCGACAGGGAATGCCTCGCCGCCAAGAGGCGCCTGTGATCATTGGAGAAAAAACTATTTTCATCAAAAACCGATACCCACCAGTAGCATATTCAAATGCTTTAATATCAAAGTTTTCTCAAAAATAAACGCTCTTTTTTTGGACAACAAAAATAACAAAATAACAAAATTAGCTAATGATCGTTCATCCGGCTGTGACCTCTGGCGCGCTCTCAATGGTGTGATGGCCACAGGCAAGGTGCCTGCCAGTAAAGCTATAACCACTTACGATTTTCTGAAGTATTTCGTCGACAAGGTTGCACACGTTTTCCCGACAACTTCCAACGCTGAATCTTCTACTACCCCACCCATTCGGCTTGCTTCGGGGAGTTTCCACAGCTGTTTTGACCCAACTGACGTCATTGAAGTTACAGGGGTTATCCATCGATTGCCCAATGGTCAGTGCTCACTGGTTCCTATCCCAACACGTCATTTCAAAAAGTTATCGTCCTTGCTTAGTCCTTACATCTCCACATCTATTAACCTTTCTTTCACTACAGGAATTTTTCCTAAGAAATTCAAATTATCGTACATCCTTCCACTCATAAAAACCCTAGACTCGATTGAAACTCTACTTCATCCTACCGCCCAATATCTAAATTTTCCATCATCTCTAAATTGTTCGAAAGTTTTGTACTAACACGTGTGCTCAAACATCTATACTCGAATAACCTATACCCATTTCTCCATTTGGCTTACCGCTCTAACCATTCAACTGAAACCGCACTTTTCAAGATCACCTCTGATCTGCTTAGGGCTGCTGACAGTGGTAAGCTTTCTTGATTTGTCTGCGGCTTTCGATACCGTTGATCATAACATTTTTTTTCAACGACTACATTCATCCTGCGGCTTGACAGACCTTGTCGCCGACTGGTTTCGTTCATACCTATCGAGTCGCCTGTTCTACGTTCGTTTCGGCAATTCATCATCTCCGCTTTCATCATCTGACTGCTGTGTCCCACATGGCTCCATCCTTGGGTCCACTCCTTTTCTCTCTCTATACATAAAAAAATTGCGCATTTGCTTGACGATCACAGCATGCACTACCAACTTTACGCCGACAACACGCAGATCTACGGGTATTGCACGCATAGATCATCCTACCATCCCAAGTGATCCTATCAACATATGCTGTGTCGACATCACTCATTCATCCATGGTAAGAAACTTCGGAGTCTTCACGGATTCTGAACTACCATGCAATCCCGTGTTCGCAACACAGTCCGCTGATGCTTATCAATTCTTAGGCAGATTAAGAGCGTGAGCAGATCTCTACAACCCTAGGCAGAAAAATACTTGTTACTTCTTTCATTCTCCCTCGGATCGACTACTACAATTTCGTATTTGTCGGTCTACGAGCTTTTCAACTCAACCGCCTTCAGCTCGTCATCAACACCGTTACCAAAATGACATCCAACGCCAATAATTACGATCACGTGACACATATTCTACAAGATCTCCATTGGCTTCGGCTACCGGAGAGAATAGTCTTCAAAGTTGTGCTACTCGTGTTCAAGTGTCTGCACGATAACGGCCCACTCTATCTCAGCCTGGATCTTCAACGACCAGCTCCGTCGCCAGCCGCAGACAACTCCAATCGTCGTCTTCCGGATATCTCGTCGTGCCTGTTTCATGTCGAGCATCATTCGGTGACAGATGCTTCAGAGTCATTGGCCCCAACACGTGGAACAATCTTCCGTCGGCAATAAAGCTAGCTACATCCGAAACGGAGTTCTGCAGTCTGCTTAAAACGTTTCTTTTCACAGTTTTTCTCAATCTTCCACCCACATTAAGTGGCTCCGAAGCTCGTTTAACCGTGTGACATTTTTAAAAATTATTTTCATACTTTCATACTTGCAAACCCTTTCTGGCCTTTGTGCAAGATATGTCTTGAAAAAAGCGTGTGCTGAATCTTGGTAAAAAATTAATAAAAAATGCAAGTGAGATATTAGACAGGTGCGTTGCCCGAAGGAGTGACATGGATGAATGCGCCCCCGCCAGAAATTTTGACACTTTTTGTCTGATCTTTGGCACTTTTTCCAACACTGTTTGTTTATGTTACGCACCTCCGCAGGTACATAAATTTAGTTTTTTAAAAGGATGGCAAATTTTGCGGTCAGTTATATATAAATACCTAAAATATGATCATGTGCAATTTTCAAATGCTTAACCAAAAACAATTTTGGTTCTAAATAATTTTTTAAACGGCTAAATATTTATTAATTGAAAACGTAATTATATTCCTGCTAAATAATCTTTTTTTCACAAAAATGCCCCCCCCCATCAAAAATTTCTGGATAAGCGCCTGTTGCTAGAACTATATATAACTTATTCTCTAATAAAATGTATGTTTAATTAGAGCTGTATGTTTGTTATTAGGACTGTATGTGTTATTAGGGCCGTGTGTGTTGTTAGTGCTGTATTTGTATCTGTGTTATAATGTTTCATCACACTAGCGAGTGTGAGCCGTTTTCCAAATATGATTACTTGCGAGCATAAACATTGCGAACTTTTAATCAATCAATCAATCACGTACACCCAGGTTACCTGCTGCAATCAAATCTGACCGACGATAACATGAAATATTACAACCACAACAACCAGAATATCGAACAATCTAATTTCGGTTCCAGCAAAAATTTTGATGCCTTTCATCGGAAGAGCCTTGCACCATTTCATGATCTAAAAGATTTTATAACAAATTCCTCCTTGGTGAACAACTCCATCCTCGACAAGGCAATTTCGTTCAAACATTTCAAGTACCAATTTGGTGCAACGGGAGTTGACAACGATGTCAACATTACAAGGGCACCGATCGATATTACCCCCGACAGGACCAACAAAATGAAACACAGACAAAACACAACCACTCTTGCTGGGCTGAGCTTGACCGACAATGCAAACATTTTTATCAGAAAACGATCAATCGACGACCCGACAAATAGCACTACTACTACAACTACAAATACTACTACTACAACTACAAACACTACTACTACTACTACTACTACTACTACTACTACCCCCCAAATTGACAGCTACTCGCAAATAATGAGCAGAATATATCACAACAATCTGAACAACAACATACTACGATATAACAGTCAACCCCACGCAAGCAGTAGCAATAACAACAAGCGACACCACAACGGTCACTACAACATGGACAACAAAATGGCGGATGACGATGACTATGAAATGATGACCCAGCCTGAGACGTTCTTCATTTTACCGAACACCTCCATCAAACTCGACTGCGAGTTCAGGACCTCCGGCTGGTTCAATTTCAACTTCTGGGACAACCCTATCGTATGGCACAAGGTGAGTTGTCTATTTTGAATATATGTCGCTGTCACGAGGTCGATATAGATCTTGTGCTGCTCTTAGTGGGCCGATGAGGATGCGTGGGTTGGAATGTGTGGATTCGTGCGTTAATTAGCAGGTAGGAAAAACCTCAGAGCAAACGAAAAGATAATTTGTTTTTCTGGAGCAAATTGCTGACACTGGAACAAAAAATTAATATAATATAATATAATATAATATAATATAATATAATATAATATAATATAATATAATATAATATAATATAATATAATATAATATAATATAATATAATATAATATAATATAATATAATATAATATAATATAATATAATATAATATAATATAATATAATATAATATAATATAATATAATATAATATAATATAATATAATATAATATAAGATAATATAATATAATATAATATAATATAATATAATATAATATAATATAATATAATATAATATAATATAATATAATATAATATAATATAATATAATATAATATAATATAATATAATATAATATAATATAATATAATATAATATAATATAATATAATATAATATAATATAATATAATATAATATAATATAATATAATATAATATAATATAATATAATATAATATAATATAATATAATATAATATAATATAATATAATATAATATAATATAATATAATATAATATAATATAATATAATATAATATAATATAATATAATATAATATAATATAATATAATATAATATAATATAATATAATATAATATAATATAATATAATATAATATAATATAATATAATATAATATAATATAATATAATATAATATAATATAATATAATATAATATAATATTCATTCTAAATTGAGTAACTATCTGTTTTTATTTTCTAAAACTTACGTTTCGAATGGAGGAAGAAAATGTGACATTGATGAGAATGAAACTTTTGTGTATATCTTCTTAAAATTAGCAACTTTTGCTGAGAATTTTCAAAGTACGAACAAGTAACAAAACTGGTTAAAAAATGAAAGAAAGAGTGAAAATAGTGGTAAATCCTGAGTAAATTGTTCTCTTTATTCATAATTGATGTGAAAGAAATTTAAAAGAAAAAATTTCTTGTCGAAGAAAGAAGCTTGTAGTTGTCACTGTGTAAATTCTTATTAAACTCTGCGAACGTGTTTCTGAAAATTAGTTCAGTAATTAAATTATTAGTTATGTAGATTGTATTTTTTATGCATCAATAAATAAGCAGGTGCTTCTAATCACTAACTATTCAATTCAAAAGCCAATATATTTTTTTAATATATTTTTTGAAGAAGAACTTGTATTGAAATAGCATAACAAAAAAAATATAAAATTCAAAAAGATATCACCGAATTAAATATGCTTGTGCAAAAGATTTGATTAAATTTTACTGAAGTCTTGTTAAAACCGTCTTAATTGGTGAGAGAAGTTACATTGCATTGTGGTTGAGAATAATGTGATAAAATCGGTCTGAAACTGCTATACTGTTTATTATTTGAATAATCCGGTTTTGCTCGGGTTCGATTTTAACCTATTTACTATTTATTATACATAGCAAGCTTTAGTCCTCAAGTTATAACAAGTTACATTCAATAATTGTTTCAATGAGCTGAATTGAGTAAAGTTTAAATGTTTGCCCTCAAAGAGCACACTTAAAAAATTGATTTGAATAACGAAGCCTGTAAAGCCATCTCCCAGTCTAATCTTGGCCCATTGCACATCTATACTTGTTTACAAATTGTATAATACTACATATTCTTTGATTAAAAATACTTTTAAAATTAAGCAAGTTCTATCGATTAGTTTGTGGCTTTTTTGTCACTTAAATATTTGCTTATGAAGAAATTCTTGCATATTTGTCCATATTGTTAAATTAGTTTTTTCAACTATTACATTCAGAAGTATTAAAACTATGCATTTTTAGAGTTATTTGATGTTTAATGATCACTGAATAGACGTGAACAATAAGAAATAGTTTTTTTTGCAAACACTAATTTGCACCTAGGAATCCTCATGTTGAAAAATGTGGTGATGTTGAATTGTCATGCTGCTTGTTAATTTTTTATTTTTGCTGTGGTGATGTTGCGTGTTAAATTGTTATTTTGTTTTTTTTAAATTTAAAACTTTGAATATGCGCTACCAATTATGTTACCTATTTAAATCTGATTTTTTTTCAAATTTCAAATTTTTAAATTTAAAAATAAACTTCTAATTGGGTCTTAAAACGTTTAGCAAGGCAGGTAGACCATAAGCCTGAAATGATTCTATGGACCATGCAATAAATCAGTGGCTGGACGAAATTTTGCGGACAAAAATGTCATAAGGAAAAAATGTCGTGACGGCAAAATGTCGCGGAGAAAACTTAGTGTACAAAAAGTCGCGAGGATTTGTATTTTTTCCTGATTTCAGATGTGTAAGAAGCTTGTTAATATTATCAAAATGTGGGAGTAATTTTATCTAGATAAAGTTACATGTACAAAACAAATTTAAAGAAAAAGCTTTTATTCTTAATAAATAGAATCGTAGATTGTCAACGACGAGACAAGAGTGATGACAACATATCGGGGATCAATGAGACAGACAAAGGCAAAAGTGGTGCTTATGTTCTTTAAAAGAAAATAAACAAAATCTTGCAAAGACAAAATGTCCTTAAACAGTTGCATTGGTTGAGCAGAACTTATGATAACGAAAGTAGAAAAGATGATGTATTTATCGGGAATCGCTGATATGCTGATGTGGTAATGTTATGCTGTGATGCGGTGCTGAAATTTTAATATACTGTTCTGGTAATGTGATGATGAAATGATGTGATGCTACGTTAATGTGATAATGTGATATTATGATAATGGAATGTGTTCAACGTGTTGATATGCTGATGCAATGATGTGCTGATGTCGTATTGTGGTGATGAGATGATCTGGCGATGCGATGAAATTGTGATGTGGTGAATAGATGATATGCTGAAATGCTGATGTAATGAAAGCTTCTGAGGCGAACAAATTACTGAATAACGTCGTTACTGAAGTTGTGTGTATGTGTGTGTGCCAGCGTGTATTTGTGTGTGTGTGTGTGTGTGTGTGTGTGGTGCTATGAATGAAAACGACGAAAAAATATTTGTGACGTGCACATGATTCTTGACACAACAAAAATGAACAAGCCATATACTTCTCTCATTAGCGTTGACTACGACAAGATCAACAACAACCCAACAGGAACAACAAGAGCATAAATGGGCAAGGACATAAGCAGCATCAAATACCACGTACGCAACAACAAAAGACCACGTAAGCAGCAACAAAAATACCACATAAGCAGCATCAAATAACATATAAGCAACAACAAAAATACCAAACAAACAACAATTAAAATACCACATAAACAAGAGCTATAATACTACATAAATAAAAACTAAAATGTTATATAAGCAGCATCAAAGAACACACAAGCAACAACAAATACCACATACGCAGCCAAAACAAATACCGCATAGCACTAAAAACAAATACAACATGGGCAACATCAAATACCACATGAACAGCGACAAAAATACCACACAAGCTAACAAATAAAACCCATAAGCAACAAAAACTACGACTAAAATAACTACACAACATCCATAATTAGCGCAGTCGCTTCGTTGTTGCACGGTTCATGTTTGTGTTCAATGTTACGTTTGCATGAAGTGAATTTATTCCAACAATTACAGATGGCAGATTACAACACGCAGGCACATAAACAACAGTCCACGAATACAAACACAGTGACAACCAAGCAAACTCTCGTATATGATCAACTGTTATGGCTAACAAAATAAATGTAAAAAGCATTACGTTGTGTTTGTATAATGAATGCTGTTGGAAGTGGACGTAAATGGATGGGTGGTCGAGGTGCTTGTTGTGTGATGAAAGAGAATGTGAAAGTACTGATGGCCGCTGAAGATGAAACATTGACCTGGTCGACCCAGCTGCGTAATTGGAAAGATTATTTTTAAAACGTAATTTAATTTAATCGGTCAGTTTCACACCTGTCTCGCCAACACACATGCACGCATACATCAACACCTGTGACGACACTCGCACCTGTAACAGGTACACGTACACCTGAACGTTTGGCACAAACCTAGACTTAAACTCACACAGGCATACGGACACGCATACAAAGACAAACACATAAAGAGACTTCAATAAAGATAACTCATACATAGTCATAAGCATGAAAGAGATGTTGCAATCCGGCGAGATGTAACCAATGAATAACTTTTTCATGTTTCCATGGAGCATCACGTCCAATGAAGACCTGGCGAATGAAGAAATATTCACGTCTGACGTTTCTTAGTCCCGGATGATGTCATGTAGATGGATGGATGAGTGGAAAGTTAAAAAAACGGAGACATGAGAACAAATAGGAAGATGGAAAAGTGGAGAAATAAATGAAAGATGCGTATGGGGAAATATTTATGAATAAAAAGATGGATGGATGGATGATTATATTGATTGACGGATATGTACAGAGAGAAAGGTGGATGGATGGTTGATTATATTAATGGACGGATATGTACAGAGAAAATGGATGGATGGATGGATGGATGGATAAATATAATAATGGATAGTTGATTATATTGATGGATGAATGGATGATTGTATTGATGGGTGGATGGTTGATTATATTGATGGATGGATAGTGGATTATATTGATGGATGGATGGTTGATTATATTGATGGATGAATGGATGATTATATTAATGGGTGATTATATTGATTGGTGGATGGTTGATTATATTAATGGGTGGATAGTTTATTATATTGATGGGTGGATGGTGGATTATATTGATGGATGGATGGTTGATTATATTGATGGATGGATGTTGGTTATATTGATGGATGGATGGTTGATTATATTGATGGATGGATGGTTGATTATATTGATGGATGGATGGTTGATTATATTGATGGATGGATGGTTGATTATATTGATAGATGGATGGTTGATTATATTGATAGATGGATGGTTGATTATATTGATGGACGGATATGTATGCAATGAAAAGACAAAACAGACAAACGAATTCAGAGAAATAGATGGCCGAGTGTTTATTACGTCAAAAGAAAAAATCGAGTCAAATAGATCTTGGCGATGTTTTTCTCGTTTGTCTATGGCAATAAAACCCTTTGAAATGGCAGCTGTGTCATTTTGAACTTTGCACTTTGTTGACAATAAATTTGAAAATATTGCAGTTATTTTCCGCTAAAAATGTGTTTTTCACAAATTTTATAAACAACACAATAAATAATTATCTCTCAGTGCGGGTTCAGTTTCGTCGGCTCAAGATGTTCCAGAACCCATCCATATTCCACAGATTGCTTTCGACGGAGGAACTGAATGTGTTTGTGGAAGAAGATTTAAGTCAATTCGCGGAATGAATGTTCATAAAACTAAAATGGGTTGTCAAACTGCTATCAATCAACGCTCTGCATCAACCAAGGAGGCAGGTAACACGTCTGACTACGCCGGGCCGGAAGCTAACCACAGCCCCGACAAAGTCTCCGATTCAGAAGCAGATGTAAATTCAGAACCCAAGACAAGAATTAAATTTCCGAAAGCAATTGGCACTTCAGCTTGGTCAACATTAGACTTGGAGTTGACGAGATTACTCAAAGCCCAGTTGAGGGAGAATCCACAACTCGATATGAAAACCTTCTAAGAAATTATCTACAAAAAATGTTTTGATTCATTTGGTGTGGTCCAGAAAAACCCGGTTCACACGCATGCAGCAGTATCCAGACGGCAGAGAGAAATTGAAAAATTAAAGAAGGAGCGAAAGAAACTCAGGCGGCAATGGAGAATCGCAGAGGGGGTCGAAAAAGTTGGTCTGTCTGAACTGTGGCGGGATGTAAAAAATTGGCTCCGGGCTCTCAGGGCTGCAGAAAGACTCCTGAAAAAGAAAAGTGAGCAAAAGAAAGCCAGATGCAAATTCATGGAAAATCCATTTTGCTTCGGAAAAAGTTTGCTGGATCCACCAAAATCTGGCACTCTTCGAGCGACAAAACAAGAATTTGATGATCACTTCCGTTTGGCGTTCAAAGATCCTCTTGGCGATTCAGAGCTGCCGGAAAAAACCGATTTTTCCGAAGTACAGTTGCCGAAAGTGGCTTTCGACGGTGGAGAGATAAAGATGAATGAAGTATCTCAGTTTCTAAAAAAAACGAGAAACAAATCTGCCCCAGGTCCCAACGGCATTCCTTATTTGTTATACAAGAGATGTCCAGGCGTGCAAAAGCTGCTCTACAACCGTTTAAAGATTGCATGGCGATCTAGATGCGTAGATAGGGAATGGCAGAAGGCGGAGGGAGTTTTTATCCCCAAAGAAAAAAATTCGGTCAATATCAACCAATTCCGACCAATCTCACTTTTGAACGTGGAGGGAAAAATATTTTTCGCTGTTCTGGCCAAGAGGCTCACGGATTTTGCAATTCGTAATCAGTACATTGACAGATCCGTGCAGAAAGGAGGAGTCCCCGGAGTACCGGAATGTATCGAGCACTCATCCATGATTTGGGAGGCCATCAAAAGAGCAAAACAAAACCAACTCAGCCTGCATGTGGTCTGGCTTGATTTAGCAAACGCGTACGGGACTGTTCGCCATCAATTGCTCTGGAAGACACTCAAAAGGCACAATGTTCCAGAATTCCTCATCGATGTTCTGCAACAGTATTTTCGCCGTTTTAGGCTACGTCTGTCAACATCGACATGCTCCACAGAGTGGTTCAACTTGCGGGTCGGAATTGCTATGGGGTGTTCAATTTCTCCCATCCTATTTGTTCTGGCTATGCAATTATTGCTCGGTTCGATTGCATCTCGGGTTCAGGATGTTTACCTAGGAAAAGGAATTTTCATGCCATCAATAAAAGCCTTCATGGACGACACTACTCTTATCTTGAATCACTGCGGCGAAATGCGCCGTATTCTTCAAAATTTCAACGACTTGTTGTCCTGGTGTGGAATGAAGTTCAAGCCAACCAAATCGAGAAGCCTTTCTTTGCGACATGGAGAGATTGATGGTTTTGTCTCATTCTCGGTGGCTGGTTGCGAAATCCCAACAATCCAGCAAGAGCCTGTGAAAAGCTTGGGAAGATGGTACAACGTCTCCATGAATGATGTGAGTCAGAGCAGCATCGTTCTGCAGGGCTTGGTTGAGGACCTGATGAAAATCAATTCAACCGAGCTGCAGGGAAAGTTCAAGGTATGGCTGGTACAGTTTGTTTTGATACCGAGGTTGCTATGGCCATTAACAATCTATGAGATATGTTTATCTCACGTGGAGCGAATGGAAAAGAAAATGCACTGCTGTATTCGGAAATGGCTAGGACTTCCACCGGCGTTAACAACTTTAGCTCTATATAGTAAGTCAGCTAAGTTAGCTCTTCCATTCAAGTCCCTAGTAGAAGAGTACAAGATTAGCAAGATACGGACACAGTTGATGCTGGACAACTCTTCAGACCAATGTATCGTGAATGTGGGCGCATCAGTTGGATCGGGAAAAGGCTGGACTGCAGGGAGGGACATCCGTGAAGCCGAGGAATCTTTGCAATGGTCTGAAAAGCTCGAAGCAGTGCAACCGGGAGGGCTCGGTCTGGGTTGGTTCCATCATGTGTGGTGGTCTAAGGCCTCGTCGCAGGAAAGGACAAACCTGATTATTCAAGACAGAAGGCGAGCAATGGAGTTGGAAAGAGTGCAGTTAGGTGCTCAGATGTCGCAACAGGGCGATTGGACTAGATGGGAGGCGGCAGTTCAACATTCGATGACATGGAATGATTTGTGGCGTTACTCGCCCATCCGCCTATCTTTCGTGATTAGAGCGATGTACGATCAACTGCCGACAGCTTCGAACTTAGTGAAATGGGGAAAGCTTGAAAATGAAGCCTGCAAGCTGTGTGAGAAAACAGAAACTCTGATTCATATTCTCTCATGTTGTCCGTATGCTTTGGCAAAGGGAAGATACACGTGGCGCCACAATGATGTTCTAAGAGAGATACTGGACATTATCAAGGAGAACTGCAGACTAGCCAATTCGATGCAGTTGTGCCCCAAAAGAAAAGTTTATTTCTTGAGAGAAGGCTTGCAGCACTTGGGCCGCAGAAAGGCAAGTACGAGAAGAGAATCGTTGCTTGATGCGGCAAATGACTGGAGGATATCAGCAGACTTAAAAGATGAAGACTGCTTTCCGGAATTGGTTCGCAGCAGCGGATTGAGACCGGACATTGTCATTTTTTCCAGTTTGGCCAAGACGTTGTTGTTTATCGAACTAACAGTGCCATGGGAAAGCAACATGGAAGCCTCAAATATCTTGAAAGAAGAACGTTACAGAATCCTTGCCCAAGATTTGGAGCGTGCGGGTTATAGAGTCGAGATTTTTGCAGTTGAAGTAGGCGCCAGGGGTTTAGCCGGTCGCTCACTCGTCAAATTGCTTGTGGCTCTCGGAATGTCGGGTCGGAAAAAAACTCAAGCTATCAAGAAAATAGCTGAAAGAGCAGAAACAGCTTCTTTTTGGATATGGATGCAAAGGAATGAAAAAGGAGATAATAAATTTAAACAGCCACTTCTGGCTTCCGTACAACAGTGTTAGCTCCTCCCTTGTTTACAAGTTCAGGGACGAAGTCGCGTTATGGCTGCCGGCGAAAGTTTCGGTTGTTTGCAATAGAAGGAAAGTTGCTGGCGTTTAGAAAATAATCGAAACAATGTTTCCTACCATTATGGTTTGTGGTGTTTCTCGTTTGGTGAAAGTGGTGGCATGGCTCGAAGTTCCGGAGGTGAATGTTTCTTTTGGTCTCGGAATCTGGCGGTTTGGTGGATACTACAGTTACTACATGCTCAAGTTCCGGCGTTTGAAAGACAGTTTCTCATCTTGTTACAGTTGCTTGACGGTTTCAAAATGACTTCTTGGTTCTGGTACTTTGAAGATTTTGCCGGTTATCTGGTTCTGGTCGGAAACGGCATGTGATACACAAATTTCGTCAGGGGGCGGCCGTCTGATCAACGGTCGTGGCCCGCCCTCCCGTGGTAGCGTCAGGAAAAGGGCCGAAACGCTGGGATGGTCTTCCTCTGAAGACCTCTGACGAACTTGCTCGAAGAAGAGTTTTCACATACATACATACATACATACATACATACATACATACATACATACATACATACATACATACATACATACATACATACATACATACATACATACATACATACATACATACATACATACATACATACATACATACATACATACATACATACATACATACATACATACATACATACATACATACATACATACATACATACATACATACATACATACATACATACATACATACATACATACATACATACATACATACATACATACATACATACATACATACATACATACATACATACATACATACATACATACATACATACATACATACATACATACATACATACATACATACATACATACATACATACATACATACATACATACATACATACATACATACATACATACATACATACATACATACATACATACATACATACATACATACATACATACATACATACATACATAATACATACATACATACATACATACATACATACATACATACATACATACATACATACATACCTAAATTCATACAGCCATCCATCAGTTCTTCGATCCATCAGTCAATTTTCTCATCTAATTTTATAATATCATGGTAAGGTTTTTAACCACAGAAAATTAATCAAAAAGAGTTTTAAAGAAGCACGTGTTTTCTGTTTTTAATTATTTCCGGTAAGTAAAATTCTGGCACGAACGTGTGTATGTGTTTATAAAAATATTATTATTGATTTTATTATTGTTTTATATTCATACTTACACAAATCCTAATTTTCATTCCTTGCCTGAGACTGTTCGACACATGTATTCAATGTCATCGCTTTCATCGTCATCATCATCAGCACCAACACCGTCATCATCATTATCACAATCGTCATCAAAACTAATATCGTTTTATTTCCGAAGGGCTTGTTCATACCGAATAGGAGAATTACATGAAAATCGTTAAAGTACTTCGAGCATTTTTCCTCTCTCTAAACACACTCAACTAAGTTCAAACAATGCATCCATTATGGAAGCAGACTCCAACAAGTTCACACAGCTTCATCGACATAGCATAGGGGGAGGGGTAGGGAGCGGTCCAACTAGGGGGTAAAGAAGTTTTCTAGAGCAGCAAATTTAAATAAATAATGAAATTAATTTTACTAACTCTCCCCCTCGCCTTTCATAAACTTTTTGAACGAAAGAAACTTGAATATTTTCCCCCCTCTCCCCACTCAAATTTTTTTTAGAGGTTTCCACTTTGGGTGTCTAAAACCCAATTACGTCACAGCACAGCTTCATTGTTTTAAAATTGTTTTGCAACAAATACAATGTGTTCTTTGTATATTTCTTGTTTTTCAGGCTGTACTTCATTGTTTGCCAACTATGGAGTTTCAAATTATCGATATTTCTCTACATGTTGGTGCATCACTTACGATTGAAAATAATACAATAGAATACAATGTTATTTTAATAATCTGGCTGGTAAATAAAAACCAGCCGATATAAAAAATTAATACAGAAAATTATTTGGTAACATATTCACAAATAACTTAATATGAATTAAAAAAGAATTAATTTCATGATATTTCAAAATAGAATCACTAATTGCAAAAACACACTCTCGATTACATAGAAACACACACATTAAAAATACTTCTGTGTGTTTATTTTAAATACGCAAATAATAATATACGAGAACAAAACCACCAACAAGCTGTGATGACACCAACAACGAAGAAGTAAGTAATCAGCAGCAAAAAAAAAACTTCCATTGTAACTACACACGCACACTAAAAACACGTACAATAGCTCTTATTTTTTATTGCTCCGTCAGTCTCTAATGGAAAATAATTCGGGTTTTCACACTTTTTTACATTCGTTCCTAATTGAAGCGTAAATTTGATCAACATTTTCCCAAACGCGTGTAGTTTTGGTGAAGGTGTGAATGTGCGAAATATTGAAATGTGCGAAATGATGAAATGTGTAAAATGGTAAAATGTGCGAAATGATGAAATGTGCGAAATGATGAGATGTGCGAAATGATGAAATATTCGACGACCACGTCATCCAATCAATCACTCAAACGATAATGAGAGCATTCCTACTCACCCTTTCACCTTTAAATATCGTTCAGCTATTCTTCAAGGTCGTTTCCAAGAAAAACCAGACAAAATGTTCCGTTTGGAAATACGTTCACATTGTTCACCCTTTTAAGTGGATTGGCCAAGGTATTATTCATGTCAGGCAAACGATGTCCAGTCATGCTTGAACTTCTGGTCACGCAATAATTTGTATACAACATTATATACATGCATGTTCCACAATATTCTACATTTATACACATTTATACAGATCAGGACAGAATATTTGTATTTGTATTTCTTTTTTCCTTACTAACGTCTTCGATCAAAGTAATATACCCGTGTCCATTCTATCATCCTACGCATCCACTCGACCCACTTTAGATACTGCCAGACAGGCAGGCACTCGTTGAAAATCTTCACCTTACTACAACCTGACTCCCTAAAAATTGAAATAATTTCAAATTAATTTAACAACAGCAAACAATTGGTTTAGATTCTAAAAGGTGATAACTATAGAGACTCTTAAAAATTATGCACGCAACTTGGACAACTATAACAAGAAAATTTATTTTTAAGACACAAAGAAGCAACACTGAATCACATCGAGGCTGTAAATATTGCGTAATTATCAGTTAAAAGTAAAAGTGAACTTATAATGAAATGCCTTAATTATGTTACATGAACGCTTTCTTGCACTAATATGGAGTACAATATTTCCATATTCAGAGTTACGACCGAATTTTGACCTAATCGTCAAATTTTAATTAATAACTATGCAAGCAATTGAAATATCTTTATTGCGGATTTAACAAATTTCAGACCTGACCCACGAGTTCACGCATCCAACTCTTAAGCATCCGCATATCAGCATTGCCATTTTTATCATCATCATCATCGTTGTCATCGTACACGTCATCATCGTTGTCGTCGCCGTCATCATCGTCATCATCATCATCATCGTAGTCATCATCATTATCATTATTATCATCATCATCATCATCATCATCATCATTATCATCATTATCATCATTATCATCATTATCATCATTATCATCATCATAATTATCATCATCATCATCATTATCATCATCATCATCGTCATCATTGTCATCACCCTCATCGTCATCATCATCATCATCATCATCATCATCATCATCATCATCGTCATCATCATCATCGTCGTCGTCATCGTCGTCATCATCATCATCACATGACTGCTGACGTCACGTGGTTTAAATTTAAAGCTCCAGACTGATTTACTAAAAACCCAGATGTCGTTTTTATTTCCGCATGTGTTCCAGGTTGATTTGTGTGTTTCCATGAACATATTTGTGTATCTCTATGCGTGTTTATGTGTGCGTATGTGTGTCACTGAATGTATTCTTGTTTATCTGTGCATATGTTTACATACTAATACTAATAGTTACTCCTCGAGATTGCTATCGCAAAATTCAAGAAAGTTGAACCATGCATCAACGTTATGGAGTTGTGGGGTGGGGGTCGGGTGGATCAGCTCAAACAGACATACACAAAATCTGATTTATACTTCAATACCTTGTTTGTCTTTAAAATATTCAAATAAAACAAGTAAAGAAAAAAACGAGTTTTTTAACCCAAACTTTAATTTCAAATACACTCGATTTAGAAATACGAAAGATGTTCAAATTAATTTTTTTTTCAGTTGAATCATGTATTGTCATCCAATATAAAGCTATTCTAAAAGTTTAAGCTTCCTAGCTAGTCAAAAAGCTGGGTAAATTTTACTTGCAAGATTTGCGTACAGAGAAAGCCAGACACACACACACAAACAGAGATTGTAACCTAAATAAAAATTTGTAAAAATATAGTTGCATTTGTCAATAGGAGTAAACAGCAAAAAACAAAACAGAATTTAATCTTCTCAGTAGTTTTACCCTCAGGACCACCATTGAATTAGTCGAGCTAACTCTAAAAGATGCCCCATAAAACTGGTCATGCAAAAAGCAGTTGTTTTGTTTCTCAAGTCAAACTCTGCTACACTCAATGTTTATCTTTATGATTGTCATGACAAAACGTTAAAAAATAAATTGAGTTTAAATAAATATTCATTTGGTATAAAAGATGTTTGTGTTATGAAAACTTGACTTCCCATTAGCACTGGCTATGTTTTTAACATGTTCTGGTAATTTACCAGCACATGTTAAAAACATAGTCTCACTCACATATCTAAAGAGCGATCTTCTTAAGAAAAGTTCAAAGTTTTAAAGCTTAGTGGAATATTTCGTGTCGTCAAATATACCTTAACTTCATCATCTGCATAGCTGTTGACATTATTGTCATGAACATTTACAGATAACTTATCACAGTGTTTAGCTAGCACATTTGTATATATAAAGATATGAACTTCTGAAATGAAACGTTTACATCCCTATTTCACCTCATTAAGAGCACAATTGTCGAAAACCTTTTTCAGTACGTCCCTAGGCTGTAAAAAAACACTATAACCTCTGAAGTTGAAGCTTTTAGATTAAGAATTGTTAGCTGGCCGTGGATTATAAATCATTCAATTTGGACATGCTCTTCACAGATAAAGATATGTGTATCTGTATGTATGTATGTATCTATGTATGTATGTATGTATGTATGTATCTATGTATGTATGTATGTATGTATGTATGTATGTATGTATGTATGTATGTATGTATGTATGTATGTATGTATGTATGTATGTATGTATGTATGTATGTATGTATGTATGTATGTATGTATGTATGTATGTATGTATGTATGTATGTATGTATGTATGTATGTATGTATGTATGTATGTATGTATGTATGTATGTATGTATGTATGTATGTATGTATGTATGTATGTATGTATGTATGTATGTATGTATGTATGTATGTATGTATGTATGTATGTATGTATGTATGTATGTATGTATGTATGTATGTATGTATGTATGTATGTATGTATGTATGTATGTATGTATGTATGTATGTATGTATGTATGTATGTATGTATGTATGTATGTATGTATGTATGTATGTATGTATGTATGTATGTATGTATGTATGTATGTATGTATGTATGTATGTATGTATGCATGCATGCATGCATGTATGTATGTATGTATGTATGTATGTTTATGTGTTTTTTCATGTTCAAGTTTATATGTGCGTGTTTAATTTACTTGTGCACAGATGTGGACGTGTTTTGTGGTTCCTGTCGTCTCTTTTGATGCCGCCCACATGTCACGTAATGGAAATGTCGTCACAAAGAGATAATACGGAATTATTTTTCGTGCATATGCCAAAAAAATTTTTTTTTAAATTAAAAACATTTTTATATTCATAAAAATATATTTATTAAAATATATTTTTTATAACAGTTTTTAAGTTAACATTTATAATTCTAAAAGTGAAATTAAAAACAAAACAAGATTTTTTAATAAAATATTCTTTCATTATTTATTTACAAAAATTATTTTCTCAATGACTTGCAGACTCAGCACGGAGAAGAAAGCAGAATAAACATGATGGGAAACATAGATCGTCCTTTCTCCATCGGTCGAAGAGTTTCCGTTGAGTACTTGGAGTATCCCAGCCACAAATCTCTCGTGCACAAATTCCAGCTCATTATTATAGGTTTTTAATTTTTCTTTTCAATGAATTAAAATTTTGATCAAAGGTTGATTTGAAAATTTAAATAAAACAAACCGTAACAGCTTCGTGCGTTAAATAAAAATTATTAAATAACCAAATTGAACAAACAAATAAAATAAAAAATTAAAATTAATAAAAAACCAAAACGAAAACAGTTAAATACAAATAAAAATTAATAAAAAACCAAAACGAAACAATTAAATAAAATAAAAATTAATAAAAAACAAAACACAACAACGACACGTAGACACATCATTGAAAAATTGATTTGATATTTTCTGAACTACGCCCGCTTGGGACAGCTGGGACTGTCAACTTTTTCCCAGGCGCAACCTCTTCGATGAATTATTCCACAGTAGGTTTATTTCAACCAAAAGGCATCAACACAATGTCGCGTTTCAAAAAATTTTGCAGCGTGTGAATGCTACATCTTGTGCACATGAAACATAGTATATGTGGTGCATCTGGAAGATGGTACATCAAGTGCACATGGAGTATGGTACATATGGTGCACATGGAGTATGGTACATATGGTGCACATGGAGTATGGTACATATGGTGCACATGGAGTATGGTACATATGGTGCACATGGAAGATGGTACATATGTGCACATGGAGTATATATGGTGCACATGGAGTATGGTACATATGGTGCACATGGAGTATGGTACATATGGTGCACATGGAAGATGGTACATCAAGTGCACATGGAGTATATATGGTGCACATGGAGTATGGTACATATGGTGCACATGGAAGATGGTACATATGTGCACATGGAGTATATATGGTGCACATGGAGTATGGTACATATGGTGCACATGGAGTATGGTACATATGGTGCTCATGGAAGATGGTTCATATGTGCACATGGAGTATGATATATATGGTGCACACGGAGTATAGTACATATGGTGCACATGGAAGATGGTACATATGTGCACATGGAGTATGATATATATGGTGCACATCGGCGTAGCAGGCCATCATTTCCAGGTGGCTGAACAGCGAATTTGGTTGCCTCAACAAAAAGACTTTGGTCGTCAACGCCCTGTTGCACGTAACAGCCATCGGGTGCAATTACGTGCTTCTATGAACACCATATATTCATTTTTATTAAATTTAACTCATCAAGTTATTTAATTATATGCACAATTGAAAATAAAATGAAAATTTAAACATACAAAAGTTTTTAATTTGATTTATAATGGTTAGTAGACAATTATCTAATTATTTGTAAAAAAAAATCGATTCTCCAAAAATATTCGCAAATAAAGTTTAACAACATTTCAATTAAACTGATTTACCTTGAAACAAGCTGGAAAAATGTCATCACGTTTTCTTATAAGCTCATCTTTCAAAAACATTATTAAACTGCTGAATGCATTTAATTTAAAAACAAAAAAAATATTTTAGTGCAAGATGGAAACGCGGCATAAATCGAAGTGACGTAAATTTTTTATTTTCAGTTTGACACAAATGTTACAAATATCTTATGACGTGTTATCTTCTGAGAGAAAAAATTTAAACTGCAAATAATGTTTTTCTAAATTTAATTAAATTTAAATTTAAATTTTGTCTGTAATTTAATCTAAATGTTAGTTAAATTTAAATATAAATAATAAACAAATGTTAGTTACGCTTAAACATAAATTTTAATTTGTTCAGATTGAAAAATAAAACTATATTTTTTTAGATGAAAATGAATCAAATTTTATGCATACTAATAATTTTTCATGAATGAAAACAATTATTATTATGAGCCAACTGGACTGTTCGGTACATTGGAAAAATTAAAAAACTTGAATCGAAACGCTTTGATTTGGTTTATATGTTAACTGATAACCGATAAGGTGCACAAAATAATAAAAAAATAATGTCTGAAAACGGCAGTAAAATGATGGAAAAAAGTTTTAAATAAACTCGAAATAAAAAAAACGAACGAACAAACAAATAAAGTTTCAGGAGAAAAATTAAAGCAGTTGAACAATTTAAATTTTTGTTGGAAAGTTAAGTGGTTTTCTGGATTGCAAGTCAATGGCGAGTTATTCTTTCTTCAACTTATGCCAAGAAATTTATAAGTGCTGAGTGTACACGAAAATGGATGGATGGATGGATGGATGGATGGATGGATGGATGGATGGATGGATGGATGGATGGATGGATGGATGGATGGATGGATGGATGGATGGATGGATGGATGGATGGATGGATGGATGGATGGATGGATGGATGGATGGATGGATGGATGGATGGATGGATGGATGGATGGATGGATGGATGGATGGATGGATGGATGGATGGATGGATGGATGGATGGATGGATGGATGGATGGATGGATGGATGGACGGACGGACGGACGGACGGACGGACGGACGGACGGACGGACGGACGGACGGACGGACGGACGGACGGACGGACGGACGGACGGACGGACGGACGGACGGACGGACGGACGGACGGACGGACGGACGGACGGACGGACGGACGGATGGATGGATGGATGGATGGATGGATGGATGGATGGATGGATGGATGGATGGATGGATGGATGGATGGATGGATGGATGGATGGATGGATGGATGGATGGATGGATGGATGGATGGATGGATGGATGGATGGATGGATGGATGGATGGATGGATGGATGGATGGATGGATGGATGGATGGATGGATGGATGGATGGATGGATGGATGGATGGATGGATGGATGGATGGATGGATGGATGGATGGATGGATGGATGGATGGATGGATGGATGGATGGATGGATGGATGGATGGATGGATGGATGGATGGATGGATGGATGGATGGATGGATGGATGGATGGATGGATGGATGGATGGATGGATGGATGGATGGATGGATGGATGGATGGATGGATGGATGGATGGATGGATGGATGGATGGATGGATGGATGGATGGATGGATGGATGGATGGATGGATGGATGGATGGATGGATGGATGGATGGATGGATGGATGGATATATGGTTGGATGGATGGACAGTTGATAGGGCTGTTATTGTACAGAAAAAGTTAGAAAGTAAAAAAAACGACTAAACAACATGTTGATTGTAATGTTAGCTCCTAAATTATTTACAGGTGGGACTTTGAAAAATTTTGAAAATTACTTTTTTTCACTCCAGTCTTCCATGAAACTTTAAGGAGACGAAAAAATGATAAATTGAGATGGAAAATGATAAATGGATGCACGTGTCTACTGCTTAAAACAACCTTGACCTATATATTCACATGTGACCAACATGTGTCTATGGTCACATGTGATTGGTATGATGAACATATTCTTATGTTTATGTGTATACCACCTGGGTGTGAGTGTGTGTGTTTGTATGTAAGTCACATGTCCTTGTTCATAAATGTACATCGACTGTGATTATAAATGAATTAATGATGTTCAATGTTTAGTTCAATTCAGATGCTGTTGCCCATTACTTAATTATATTTTAAGTTCATCCTTAATATTATGCAGTTAATATTTTTATAAGACAGCGTATACAAGTTAATAATAATAATAATAATAATAATAATAATAATAATAATAATAATAATAATAATAATAATAATAATAATAATAATAATAATAATAATAATAATAATAATAATAATAATAATAATAATAATAATAATAATAATAATAATAATAATAATAATAATAATAATAATAATAATAATAATAATAATAATAATAATAATAATAATAATAATAATAATAATAATAATAATAATAATAATAATAATAATAATAATAATAATAATAATAATAATAATAATAATAATAATAATAATAATAATAATAATAATAATAATAAAAAATGTCAATAATAATAATAATAATAATAATAAAAAATGTCAATAATAATTTTCCTTTTAATATTTTTCTTTCCGCGCTCGGAAACAAAATGAAAAAAATGATTGAAGAACGGCAATTGATCCAAGGATGAATGAATCTATTGTCAATGTTTCGTGCTCCAAGGAGATTACACGTACATAACACGTACATAACACGTACATAACACGTACATTACACGTACATTACACGTACATTACACGTACATTACACGTACATTACACGTACATTACACGTATATTACACGTACATTACACGTACATTACACGTACATAACACGTACATAACACGTACATTACACGTACATTACACGTACATTACACGTACATTACACGTACATTACACGTACATTACACGTACATTACACGTACATAACACGTACATTACACGTACATAACACGTACATTACACGTACATTACACGTACATTACACGTACATTACACGTACATTACACGTACATTACACGTACATTACACGTACATTGCACGTACATTGCACGTTCACGTGTGGACTCGGAGAGCATTGTACATCTAACTGGAGACCTTCTCCTGCCATCATTTGTTGACGAAATTACTCTTGGTGACAGTCGGTGTCTCGCAATGCATTTCGCCTGATTTGCAAAATACAAGAACACTTTCAGTTTACTTTTTTATTTTTACTTTCACTTGTTTATATTTATCATTTTATAAATGATAATTTTTAGAAGAATTTTCAGTTTGTTCGTACTGTTATGATGTGTGCGTATGTTTGTGTGTTTGTGTCTGTGTGTATGTGAGTTGTTGAGTGGTGCATAATGAGTATATAGGTAACAGGACGTTTCGCCCCCTGGACGATTCGCCCCCTCCCTAAACGATTCGCCCCGTGGTCGATTCGCACTCTGGACGATTCGCCCCCTGGTCGATTCGCACTCTGGACGATTCGCCCCCTGGACCATTCGCCCCCTGGTTGACTGTCTATTAGATTTAAATATTTTTTTAAATTATTTCTACCACGTTTTTCTTGACTTGCTTTCTTGTCTGTCTGTTTGTTTGTCTAAGGCTTTATATATATACTAGCAGTGCCCGTAGCGGCTTCGCTCGCATGAAATTAGAGAGTTTGAACCGTGCATCCATAGTAGAGATCATTTTTTTAAGTCTCGGCTCGGCCCGTCGACAAATTAGCCCAGCCCGTTTTAAAAACCCAAACTCCTGGCCCGGCACAGCCCATCTCAATTAGGCCCGGCCCATTTTTACAGGCCTAGAAGTTCTATATATTTGATGAAAAACTTCGGCCCGTCCCACCTTGACCTCAGGTTTGGCCCGGCCAAACTGAAGACCCTAAAATCACTAAAATATCTATATATTTGGTGAAAAACCTCGGCCCGTCCTACTTTGATTTAGGGTTTGGCCTGGCCCGTGTGAAGACTCTAAAATAACGGCTTGGCCCGGCCGATGATAAACTGGACTTAGCAACTTTTAACCGGCACAAAACTTCAAAATACTAATTTTTACATTTGTAGCACTTACAGTTTTTGAGTAGCAGTTATTTTGAAATCAAATAACCCTTATTTCCAACCCACATTTGAGGTCCTGGAAACCAAATTTTCAAAAAATGCTAAAACACGTATTTCATTATTTTTGGAGTAGAAACTAAATACTAATTTTTACTTCTGTAGCATTAACAGTTTTTGAGTAGCAGCTACTTTAAAAACCAAATAACCCAAAAAATTATGAAACACGTATATCTTTTTTTTTTAGTAGATACTAAGTATTAATTTTTACATCTGTGGCAATTACAGTTGTTGAGTAGCAGTTACTTTAAAAACCAAATAACTCTATTTTCCACCCCACATTTGAAGTCCTGGAAACCAAATTTTCAAAAATTGTGAAACCCGTATATCATTATTTTTAGAGTAGAAACTAAATACTAATTTTTACTTTTGTAGCATTAACAGTTTTTGAGTAAAAGCTACTTTAAAAACCAAATAACCCAATTTTCCAACCCACATTGGAGGTCCGGGAAACCAAATTTGTAAAAAATGGTGAAACACGTATATCTTTATTTTTAGAAAAGAAACTAAATAATAATTTTTACATCTGTGGTATTTACTGTTTTTGAGTAGCAGTTACTATAAAAACCAAATAACCCTATTTTCCACCCCACATTTGAAGTCCTGGAAACCAAATTTTCAAAAAATGCTAAAACACGTATTTTATTATGTATTTTATTATTTTTGGAGTAGAAACTAAATACTAATTTTTATACCTGTAGCATTAACAGTTTTTGAGTAGAAGCTACTTTAAAAACCAAATAACCTAATTTTCCAACCCACATTTGAGGTCCGGGAAACCGAATTTTCAAAAAATGGTGAAACACGTATCTTTTTATTGTTTAAAAAGAATCTATATACCAAATTTCAAAATTTCCTCATTTTTGGTTTTCGAGATATACATTGTTTTAGAAAAAAGTTTGTTTTTCAGTTTTTTCCCCTCAGGAGCAAAATTTTCAAAAATCCTTTCTTAACGGATGTTTACGCTATAAAAGTAATATAAGTTCCAAATTTCACGTTCCTAGAATGAGGCGTTTGAGCTCGGCGTTGATTATCAGTCAGTCATCAGTCAGTCAGTCAGTCAGGACATGTTCTTTTATATATATAGATGCATATATATATATATATATATATATATATATATATATATATATATATATATATATATATATATATATATATATATATATATATATATATATATATATATATGTGTGTGTGTGTGTATATATATTCAAAAAAGCATTCTATCCTATTTAAAAATGGCAGATGGTTAGTTTGAGTAAACGGTTCCTCACGTTTTAAGTTTTAACAAATTATGGCTTGTTTGTTATACGAATGTCCATAATTAATGCATGACTTCATCAAGACATTTCTCACATAGCCCAGAGAAAAATTATTTTCTTCTTTTGGTTAACAAAAATGTGCTATTTTAAAGAGTTTTGTATTTATATTTGTATATACGTTATTTTAAAGTTTCAAAAATAAATTATGGAACATATTTCCATTACATTTTTTCTGTGTATTTTTTTGAATCATTAATTATTTTAAACTATAGAAATTACGATGAAGTGGACTGATGAGAAAGTGCTTAAATTGATCAGTCTTTTCAAAGAAAATCAGAATCCTTATGACATAATAAAAAGTTCATTAGATTATAAGCCAGTAAAAAAGCGGCTTGCAGTTAAAACAATTGCATAAAGCCTCGGAAGTGCTGCTAGTGTGCTACGAAGTATTTTATGCTAATTATAAATGGTAAATTAGACTACCTGCCGCTGTTTTGTTTCATTATAATACGTTTGAAGTTTTGGACTTTTGTTCACGTAACCGCCACTTTTTGGATTTATTGCTTATGAATTTAGGCGTATTATGGCTCTTCCTTTTCTGCCTGGCGTTGACATACCTTAGGCATTTCTTCATTTAAAAAGAAAAGTTTCGGTTGAAAGTGATCAAAGAATAATTGACTTTGTTGACTATTTTGAAAAAACATGGATAAACAGTCAGGTCTGGCCACCTCACGCCTGGTCGATTTACATGGAAACCGTCAGGACAAACAACGATGTTGAGGGTGAATATTATCTAAATCAGTTGATTTATATTACATTGCTGCTAAGAGTGGCATATTAATTATGTTTTTATGTTATTAATTATCCTAAAACAATTGTTTTTAGGATGGCACACGCGCTTAAATAGCCGTGCCAGGCGTGGTAAGTTGGATTTGTACCAACTGGCGCCGCTACTCTTCAACGAAGCGGAATATGTTACCCTGCAAGTCAACCTGATATCCGAGAAAAGACTTCGCAGGTACCAAAGGACGATCTATGCCAGACTGCAAGGAAAATTATCCGACGTGTGGGAGAAGTATGCGGAACATGAAATAACCACTTCTAAACTTCTGCGTGCCTGTGCGCACATATATGGGCCAGGCGGAGAATGATCAATAAAATTTACTACAAAAATGCAGTGTCTATCATTTCTTAATCTGTTTTCAAACATCATTATATACTTATTATAAAGTGAGATAACTATTCGTGGCTTAGTCATTACTAACGCTACGTTAAACAATGTCAAACCTCTTAAAATTGAGTTCCACTTAAAAGATTTGTAAATTTAAAAAAACATTTAAACCATAGGCGTAGAGTTCGGGAAGGGGTCATCAAGAAATCGCAAAAGAAATTGAAATTGATATTAACATTTTGAAAAAAGACATTAATAGCACTTTTGAAGAAGTGCCTTCTTAACTTTCGTTCCCTGTATGTGAACTACCTCCATAGTAAAAACAACAACAAAAATATATTAAAGCAAGTTAAAAAAACGTGGTAAAATAAAAAAAAAATATATTTAAGCAAGTTAAGAAAACGTGGTAAAAATGAAAAAAAAATTATATTTAACTCTAATAAACCGTCAACCACGCAGGGAGCGAATTGTCCAGTATGCGAATCGACCAGGGGGCAAACCGTCCAGGGTGCGAATCGACCAGGGGGCGAAACGTCTAGGGAGCGTGCGAACCGTCCAGGGGGCGAACCGTCCAGGGGGCGAATCGTCTGGAAACCTATATATACGCTTATGTGAATGTGTCTATCTAAATCGGTATTGTGTAAATATGTTGATATGTTCGCGGATGGTTAGTTTGTTTGTGATTATTTGTCAAAATGTTCGTGGGGAAGTGTAGTGTTTGTGATTCATTGTCAAAATCTACGTGGACCGTTATTGTGTTTGTGATTATGTGTCAAAATGTACGCGGATGGTTAGTGTCTTTGTGATTATGTGTCAAAATGTACGTAGACGTGAGTTACGTTTGTATGCGTTTGAACGTAGGCAATGAAGCGTATGATGCTTGAAAACTTTCCTTCGGCCATCCCCCCCCATGTCATGCTTCGTTGAGTTCAGCAATAAAAACCAGACAGGAAAATTCTGGTGATAAGCTGTGAGGTGGATGTGGAAATAAAAGAAAAACAGGAGTATTATGGTAGTGGTGGTGGTGATGACGATTATTATGAAATGGTAATGATTATGGTTATTTTGTGGTGATTATTATGGGATGCTGATGGTGACGATTATTACGGAAAGGTGATGATGACGATAAATATGGAATGGCGATGATGTCGATTAGGGCAATTGCCTCTTGTATGGGAGTGGAATGGTTGTATATGGAATCAAAATGCTTTTCAGCGCAAAGATATTACATGTTGTTAAAGGCGGATCGTAATGGAAAACGTAAATGACGGTCATTTCGCTTCCAGCATGCTGAACGATTATTTTATTATTAGTAAAAAGTTTTTAAAAAAATATTCAAAAATGAAACTTAAAAATATTTTGAAATTATTACGCAGCTGCAATATAGTTAAAGATTGTGGTGACAGGTGGAAGATGGTGGTGACAGGAGGACAGCAATAACTTTAACCATTGCCATGAGCTGGAAAGCAATAAATCATGACGTCACTAAGACCATGACCATGGCGGTGATGATGACGATAATAAATATTAGCACGGCAATGGCAGGCTTGTAATGGTTGACGGAAGTGATTTAATATTCACGTCTTTTGATTAAACAATGTACTGCGGAAAATTGCAGATTTATTAAAAGTAGTGGATTCATTTGGTGGCAGCTTAGAAAAAGTGGTGGATTTTGTGATGAATTGTCGTGGTGGTTGTTGTGGCGAGTTGTCGCAGTAGATTTTGTGGTGAGTTTTTGAGGTGAATTTGACGGTGATTTGTCGTGGAATAAGTTGTTGTGAATAGTTGTGGTGGATGTTGTTGTTGATGTTGTTGTGAATTCTGTTGTGGATGTTGTGGTGAAGTCTGCTGCATAAATCTTTATTTTGTGCTACGGCTTATTTACTTTGAATCAACTTAAAAATAAAAATTAATTATTTTTAAAAGCATAAAAACTGAACGATGACATGACAAACTAAACAAAATTTTATATCTATATTTGTTTTGTTTTTTATTAAAAAAATAAATTCGAATAAAAAAACAAAAATATTCTCAATTAGATTTTTCCATCTATTTTAAATAAACATTCAAGTTTTGTTTTTATTACTTTTTTAATTTTTTTTAGAAAAACAATTTTTTTTCATCTTGGAGAAAAAAATAAATAAAACTTGTTGGTGAAATTAAGATTGAATATATCTTCATTTCCTGCGTGCGAGTTCTATCTGTCGAGCAAACGTCCTCAGAATCATCCATTGAACTGGAATGTCGAAGCAGCAAGTAAAAAAGGAAGCCAAATTGAAATTGAAATCAAATAATAAAAAGTGCCGAAGTCACATTTATTCACATTCGGTCACATCTGTTCGCATTTTGTCACGTTTGTTCACATTCAATCACATTTGATCACATTCGGTTGCACGAGTGCTAGACATGACTGTCAACAATTTTGTGAAAACTTTCATACATTCGGTCGTGATGTGGAATGAATTCAGCTGAATTTTAATTTGGAAAATTTTATTCATTTGCTTTATTTGTTTTTGTATACCTATTTAAATATATGAACATTTATTATTATTCCTGCAAATGTACTAGTACGTGAAGACAAATATTTAAAGGGGAGCCGGAAGTGCTGTTGATCACTGTTATTTCTAATTTGTTGAGATATTCAAAAAATCATTTATTGTGATATCATGATAGATAAAACCGTCTGAAAATCAGGACAGCAAAATCATGTGATCTAACCGTTTAATGCAGACATTTTCAAATTATTTCAATTTTTTTATTCAATTCGCTGAGTTTTGAGTTGTCTTTTATCTAACAAGTTGAATTTTGTTTTGCATTTTTTTAATAACACCTGATTTATATTGCTAACCTCTGATTTACATTATTAACACCTGATTTATATTGCTAACACCTGACTTATATTACTTACATTTGATATTATTAAAACCTTATTTAATAACATTCCCGATTTTTGGCTGAGTGGTTAATGCACTCGACTTGCTACCACCAAGTCATTGGTTCAAGTCCAGCAATGAAACAATATAAATATCTGCTTTTTCTGATTTAAATATCAATACATTGAATAATTTTTTTAAAACCATGGTTTTTGCTACGAAAAAGTGTTCAATAATTATTATATCGCTATAAAATTAGTTAACTCAACTGATGTGTAATTTATAAAATGTATTAAAATTTAAATTTGTTGATATTTAGCCAACTAAACAAATTTAAAAACAGCCAATAAAAACCAGGGTCGTTGAAAAACCATAAATGAACGAAAACGAAGAAAACTGAAAAAAATGATGCCTAGTTTTATTTGGTACTTGTTCCATCTTAATTTTCATTCTAAATTACTGACAATTTAACTTTTTACACTTATCTACCAGTAAACACATAAGCTATAAATCTGATTAAATTATTAAAAAAAAACCATTTATTGACAGATGTCAAACCCGAGGACTCAGGCGAGTATACATGTCGCGTACAAGCTCCAGAAAGTGTACAACTTATGAACGTCACACATCATGTATCAGTAGAAAGTGAGTAAATAACTGAGTACTTGTTATTTATTCAAGCTATTTAGTGTATTTGATTCATAACTATCTACTTAAAATTATAGGCAAAATAATAACAATATCGTGATATTTACTGAACAGCTGTGATGCTATTGATAGTGGGGTAATGATAATGATGGTTGTAATTTTTAATATTGCACGAAAATTGGAGTTGATAAGTTGACAAAAAGCATGTAAATTTTGCATGAAGGACACTTCTGGCTTACTTATTCTCGCGACTTTGCACCTACGGCTTAACCACTTTTCCAACCGGCTCTCAAAAACATATAAACTTGTATTTAAAGAACAATTTATTATTATTCAATTGTAGTGATTATAGTATTATTATATTATAACCAGTTTGCAATTACAACGTGTTATAACTTTTCTGGTTTCATATTTTAGTATATAATAAAAAAAAAAAATTTTTTTTAATGTTTCATCGACATGTTGTGTGGTTACATCAACATATTGTGTTGTTTTATTAACATATTATGTTGTTCGATTACATTATTGCTGAAATAAATAAATATTAATTTAACATCCATATTGGGGGTTTTCTTTTTCATTTGAGAAATAATTTAACCACTTTACGTATTGTTCCCTAAACTATTTTCTGTTGTCTATTGTCTATTTTAGTTTGTATTATTGAAAGTCATTTGTAAGTGAAATTATGTCATTTAGATAAGCTTTGTGGGCAGCATGAAATTTTTATATCATATTGTAAACGTAGAGGAATATGCTTTCTAACGATTTGTAACGTTAAAGTCGAAGTTATTTATAACACAATATTTCTCGAACTTATTTTAACTTCATTATTCTTCCTTGAATATAATCTTTTACTTGACTCAAAAAACTGAATTATCTCACTTTGTAGAATTTCGCACGGTTCTAACAAATCTTTTGTTAATTCCAATTTCTCTGCCCAGATCACCTTACTTTTTTATTGAAGACCCCAAAAAGGAAAAAGACCAATAACAATTATATATATATATATATATACACATATATATATATATACATATATATATACATATATATATATATATATATATACATATACATATACCCATTCATGTATATATACACTCAAACACACGCACACACAATGTCACAAGAGCACAAATATACATACATACATACATATACACACATACCTACATACCTACATACATATACACATGCATACATACATACAATAAAATAAACAAATATCACGACAATACGTAAGATGAACCATCTTCATCTTACACATATCAACATACATAATTTCCTATGTCTGTATGTATGTATTATGTTAGCAATTTTGCATAACGCGGCGGCTGCGGTATTCAGCAGTCAGCAGTTAATAAATTGGGTGGGAAAAATTGTGTATTAAACGTTTTTATGCAATTGTACACTGTCAGTCCAAGGATGTCTTGTTATATCAAGATATCCTTGGTCAGTCCTATAGATCCAAAACGTTTGCCTAAGTTTATTATGCAAAAGGTTATCCGATTACATCAAATGTTATGTTGGATTTGGTGTTCAAAAGAAAATATCTCAAGTTATTGAACCTGTTTTACAAAAGCATGACATGAAATGTAGTGATTTTAAATTGCTTGAACCAGGTTCAATCCAAACAATTGAACATTTTTTATATTGCTGATCAGGTAGAGCAACCCCATTGTCTAATTATGTTTTTTAACTATTTATTTAAAAAAACCGTCATTTTTTGACGGGGTATTTCTAGTATATATCATAATTCTTATTGATTTGTATGATGCTTGTTTTAAAAATAAGAAATAAAACAGACTTGTTTTTAGTTTTATAAAAAATTATTTTAATGAAATTTTATGCATTTATAATTTTATTACTTTTATTGAAAAATTATAATTTTTAAAAAATTAAGTTTTTGTATTAAATTAACATTTCCAGTTTTTTAATTATTTTTATTTGTTTATATTATTCAGTAATTTATTAAATTTAATTGATTCAATCCTTGCAATATCTTTTATAAATTCTTGTATAAATATATAATTCTTGGAATCCTCACTTTAATTAAAAAAGATATTAATAAGATCGAACTTCGAGCGAACCCAAAAATATGTTACAAGAGCTTTTCCCGACCTAAGAAAATTACCGTACAACATCAGACTCCAACGTCTTGGGTTGAACATCGCCGTTTGATCAATGACCTCTGATTTTGTTACAATATCATACATGGTTTTGCCAAATGTGAAATTACCAGTTTCCCAGAACTTACCAAGAGTACTTACACGTACTCGTGGTCACTCTCTTCGTCTGCTGCGACAGGAGAGGTTTTCCAGAGACATCATGAAACATTTTTTTACCAATAGATTAAAAACCCATAGAACTCACAACGGATATTATTAATTCTTCAACCCTTTTCCCGTTTCAAGTCTTGCCTCTTGACCCACAACTTGATGAAGTCAATGATTAACATTCCTTTTGTTCAATCGCAAAATTACTCTTCTTTTTGTTTATATTGCTAAACACTGTGTTTCGATTTCATACCATTTTTGTTTTGCTCTATGTTGTCCAAACGGTGTTAGTGGCCTATCAGCCTCCCTGTTTGAAAAAAAAAAAATATTACATTGCAACATTTGTAATTATTTTTTTTAATTGTTTAATCACTCAACAGAGTTATTTTATTTGAAATTAAAAAATTATGCAATATCTTTCTACACTTTACAACTTGAATATCTTTATATATAAAAATATATAGCCGTGCGATGTCTGGCTAAAACTCAAAAACCGCCGAACAGATTTCATTGAAATTTAGTACACTTAAGTAAAACATTTAGCAGGTTGCATATATCAATTTTGGAAAAAATTTGTTAATCCGTTGGTGTTTTATAGTTTCAACGTTTCGGTCAGCGGTTGTAAAGGAAAGTAAATTTATTTTCTTCAAAATAAAAATTAATTAATTTATAATTAAATTAAAAAAAATTTCAACAGTTTTTTTATCATTTTGAAATATAAATATCAAATAAATTTGTGTGTTGTTTAGTGGCACCTTATACTTTTGTTTTTGTTTTTTTTTATCGAGCTTATTTCTCTCTCCGAAACGGTCGCTGCTATTGCCCCGGCGGTTCGACGTGATTACAATCCGTAAAATCGCTACTAACCCTAACCTTAACCCTAACCCTATCCTTAGCTCTAACCCTAACCCTAATCCAAACCCTAACCCTAATCCAAACCCTAACCCTACCCCTAACCCTATCCCTACCCCTAAACCCTATCCTAGGTAGTAGCATAAAAATTTCAAAATAATTTTTTTTAAATTTTATTAATATTTTTATATAAAGGTACAAATTCTGAGTTTGAATATACCATATAGTGTAATAAAAAATAAAATTAATAAAGATATAGCGAATCAAAGATCGCGTACCGCCGTGGCAATAGCATTAACGTCCGAAACCGTAGCTGTACTTTCGGTGGTTCATATTTGATATTTCGATTGCCAAAAAGTTTTTTTTTAAATAAATATAGTTTTGCTTTTGTTATTTGAAATGCCGAGGAAAAGACGAGCTGACATAGATAGTAAAAGTCTATCCAAATTCCGACAAGCTACTTCACACGTGCTATGCTAACCTTGCTAACCGCACGGATAACCAGCGAGCGACAGAAAATTCGAGCGTGAATGAAAATGGACGAGAAAAGAATAGGCTTGAAATACAGTGGTGAATCGACTGGATTTTGTTGTGCGGCTGGAAAAGTAAAATTGCAACAATTAGTCCCACCACCAGATCCATTACTACTTACGCTCATAAGTTTTGGGTACTGGAAGTGATTCTACACATTTTTTGGCCAACATACAAAAATACAACAATTGTTTCCAAATGATGAAAATTTCATGCCCACTTTCAAAGTAAGATTCAAATTATTATAAATAAAAATAAAATAAATAAAAAATTTCTATAATTATTTCAGGTCCAAGGACAAATATATAACATTATTACTAATTAGTAGGGGCGCTGTTACCAGTACCAGATGCAGATCATCAATTCTTACAAATTTATTTCATGGGAAATTTGGATGCGGAAATTGAACAGCGATGTGCTCGCAATCCAACTTTGAAGCAAACTATTGTGCAAGAATTGCAAACGTTTCTTCATCAAAACAATGATATAATCAAAATTGCATTGGATTGGATGCCATCTGATAGCCATCATATTGACGCACAGGAGTTACGATGTGCTACAATACCCATTAATATTCTGGCAAGGTGAAGACGTTTACCATTTCAATATTAAAATTGTTAATCAAGTAACAGGTAAGTACAACTGATTAAATATTTAATTTTTAAATATAAGATTTTGATAGATATAACCTAATATCTTTTGTAATAACAGGTGCTGAAACCAACAAAAAGGTCAGTGTTATAAATTTTTATTCATACAGACTCATGATTTGTGAAGGTGAAATAAATCACATTTTGATGTGTCGTCGGCTTTTCCATCAGTTTGTGGTTGACATGTATTTCAAAATTGAGACTGAACGATTAACATACATCCGTTTGAACCAACAGCACCTCCGATCTGAAGAATACAAATGCAAACAACGTGGGAAGGATGACAATTTTGCCAGCCACTTACATTGGAAGTCTGCGCCACACAAGATGCGATGTAATATGTTAGTCAATATGGCCGCCCAGATCTCTTTCCGACATTCCCCGATTAACTGCAGCAGACGAAATAAACACATGGTTAAAGTCATCAAATTTATGGTGGCATGTTAAGACATGCGAGTGTTTTTGCAACATAATCAAAGTGCAGATATGTTTTTGAAGCAATTGTTAGATATTGGTAATATGAAAGTCGAAGTTGACACCTCGACTGGTTTAATTGCATTACCCACCAATTTCTATAACATAGTGGACTGGAAAGAGGAGCTTATTCAGTGTTTTTTCAGGAAGTAGGGCAAAAACCAAAGATGTCGATGATGTCAATGCGATCATTCCAAATTTTCTTCCGGGACAGTTTGTTTCCATCAAATCAGTTGATACAGCTATCAATAACGATGACGTAGTCAACTATCTTACATAATTTTTGAATTCGCTAGAATTGCCTGGACTACCTCCTCACAATTTGTTATTAAAAATTGGTTCAGTTATCATAATGTTGCGTAACAATAATCATCCTCGACTGTGCAATAGAACGAGATAGCCCGTAAAAAAGCTAATGAATAATGTGATTGAGGCAACGATAATAAATGGTAAATACAAAGAAGAAGATGTTTTGATCCCACGTATGCCGATGACTCCAACTGATTTGACCTTCAATTTTAAAAGGTTACAATTTCCTATGCATCTTGCATTTGCGATGACCATAAATAAATCACAAGGCCAGTTTTTGGAAGTTTGCGGAATTAACTTGTAGTTTCCATGTTTCGCTCATGGACTATTAAATGTTGCATGTTCGCATGTCGGAAAACCATCATCGTTGTGCATTGATGCACCGCGAAGCAAAACATAGCTTATCAGAAAACTTTACAATGATTAACTGCATTTATCTTTCATGTAAATAAAAGATATTGAATTAATTTTAATTAAATTTTCATTTATTAAGCAAACAAAAGCTTCTGATTTATTCGTGTATGCATCAGATAAAAAACAAAAAATATGGTGTATCCGCAATCACTCGAATAATAAGTTTTCAAATAGTTTTTTTGGCCAAAATGTAAAAACAATCAAAGCAAAGCTGGATATTCCAAGCTAGCGGGAATGGAAACAGGAGCGAGAGAGATAAAACGATAGACACACCTCTAAAAACCCGGGCAACGCTGGGTAACCCCGCTAGTATTTTATAAATACCCAATTATTTCTATCATCATCATCATCATCATCTTCATCATCATTATCATCATGTTCGTCATCGTCATCGTCATCGTCGTCGTCATCGTCATCGTCGTCATCATCATAATCATCATCATCATCACCATCACCACCATCACAATATGATGTGCCAATCACGGGAGCGCCGTCAATATTGTAACTTGCTAATTTACTTTAAAGTAAGCTTAAAGATTCAATTAGTTCACGTGTTTAATACGCAAAAATATGAATTGTTGACCAAATATCATTTTAACCAGCTGACCAAATCAGTTCTGCAACATAATTAAATAATAACTTTTCCACTTCAAACTTCTTTCTAACGAGCCATCATGTTTTACAGTCGTACTGAAGAAACTGAAAGATCTTTAAGGCCATCATAATTGGCAGAAGTGATAAAGTTGACAAACTAGGGACCTTCATAAATGACTGGTAGTTACTCAAACCACGGTTTTCAGCATTCCATTGCTTTCTACAAAACTGTAGAGTTTTGTTTATCCTCTAGATAACGTTACAGTTTTTATTTGTGTAAGTTTTCAAGATAATGCTAATAATTTATCAAAATAAACCATCTAATGAACTATTGAAGATGAAATTTTCGATGAAAACGTTGATAATTAAAACATGGGAAGCAAGATAACAAGTTTAATCTTTAAATATGCTAGATAGTAACGCTAAGACCAACAAATTACTTTCAGTAATTTAACTCTATGAGGCGACTGTATGGTGCTAAGTACGTGTTTACTTAATGTACAGTCAGTTTCAATAACAATAAAGAACTTTATATTAAAAACAAAGTTGTTATTCGTCATTTGGATTGCTTTCTCAAAAAAATATTTATTACTAACTAGGCATTTGTGTTCAATTGAGAATTAAAGAAAATATAAATATATGCATTATATGCATGATATATTTATAAATAAAATAAAACAAAACACTTGGTCACAACTAAAAGAAACTTTATTTATTTAATTTTTTATTTTAAGTTTTTTTCTCCAAAAGTGTTATTGAGTTTTTCAAGCAAGTTATTTTAAATACAATATAAGAATCGTCCAGAAATAAGTTCAGTAAATTCTTGATTTAACGAGCAGTAATTCTCTTCTACTAACAACAAATCTTTAAAAAGCAAACTTTTTTAAAATCTCTATAGAAAAGTAAACTTTGATTTTTAGAACTAAAGAACAATTTTATAATGTTTTCCTTATTCTGCATGGAGATAAAAGTTTTCCAACAATTTAAAGAAACTGTAAACTCACATTCAGATGACTGTAAAACTAACCTCTTTTGATGACGTGATCGTGATAGTTACTCAAAAAGTTTTAAATTTGAGAAGTCCATATTGAAAGAACTATCGTCTAAAAATGTTTCATTGCAATGCTGGGCTGTGTTCATAATGAGTATAGCGAAATACTGAACTTGCAACATGATAAATTGTGCTATGCTGGTTTTAACACGGCATGGAAAATAATTTCATAAAACTGAATTGGTCATCACATTTGCATTCTGTTTCTCTAATGTCATCAATATGTCATCTGCATGGCGGAACATGAACATTTCAGAAATGCCAACATATTGATCTCAGCTTTTCTATCAACCACTTTCTGGTTGAGATAAAGTAATTAGCTGTAAGCTGAAACAGAATGGTTAACAATGGTTCTGCATTTAGCTGTAAAAGTGAACATAAATCAAATGCTGCAGTGGATGCCGAAAACAGTTTGTCTTTTCATTGTTGTCTATTTAGTTCAATAAATCAGATTTGTTATACAAATTGAAAGAGTCAATCTCTGTCAACAGTTTTTATCAAATAAGAATTTGAAGATTTGTTTGTTGTTCTTGTATTTCAATTCATCAATGTACTTTAAAATGAATTCTGAAAATGTGGCGCTGTTGACAACACTCAATCTAAATTTAAATTTCCTTCGCTTAATTCATTCCAGTTTAATCCATCACCGGTTATTCAAATTGTCGAAGTCCTGTTTCTTTTGTTTATTGAAAACGTAATGTCATTCAGTCATGAATTTAAGTCTTCAGCCAGCATATACATTTTTAAGCTGTCAGCCGGCGACTGATTTTATCCAATCCTTTGACAGCTTGAATAAGCAATAAGTAAACAAGTGAATGTCACTTACGGGTTTAAAGCTTGAATGATCTTTTAATCTAAATTTTACAATTTTTGTTCCTGATTTTAAATCTTCATTTTGTATTAATCTCTTTATTTCTTCTATTATGTCGTCATATTTGTTTGTAGTTGCAAAAACCAATCAAATGTCACATTGGACTGGTGCCATTGAAAAGAATTGTATTGAAAATTGTATAAAATATAGTGCTCTGTACAAATAAATTAAATTTTTACACAATCTAAAACATTTTTTGGTGCACCCAGAAAGTACCCCCTTCCTTTCTAAGCTCGCTACGTCTCTGCCACCAGCAATGGCACAGCAACTGTAGTGCCATCCATGGCTAGTTGTTCACTGACTCATCATCATCATCATCATCATCATCATCATCTTTAATTTCGATTTTACGTGAGTGTGAATGACGTATGAAAGTATATTTCATTCTGGAACTTGTGAAAGCGTCTGGAATATGAAAAGTTATAATTTTTCAAAGGCTTTTTTGGTCTTCGAAATTAAATATTAAATATTAAATGTAAATAAATAATTTTTTCTAAATCATAAAGCATATGATTTTAAATTTTAGTATTTAATTAATCGGTTATATAATTTTCACAGCTACTTAAGTTGAAATTATTTCTAAAATTTTCAGTTGAAAACACACAAAACAAAGTAATCTGTTGTATTTACATAAATTTTTGTGCAATTTTGAAACGCATAATTAAACATTGTTATGATTTAATATATCATGCCAGGTGTGTGAACCTGTCATTCAAAAGCATACACATGTTGCTGAGAATTTGCATAAATTTATTGGACCTTGGGAATTTAATATATTTAATTTAAAAAAAACGAAGAAGTACGAGACAAAAATTAAAATGGTAATATTATGAGTACAATATTCGGAAACACAAAAAAGGCGTGGTACAAAAAAAAATTCAATAAAAGCTATAAAACCGCGGTAAAGTAAATTACACATTGGACAAGAAATGAGATACAAGTCATAAAGAAAAAACAGCATCAGCTTCTAATGGAACACGATGGGAGTGTCTCTGCATTGCATAATAAATAATTCAATCAAAATAAGGCTCATTAATAAGAATAATAATATCATCATCCAGATATAATTGTTTTTTTCTAACTTAAATGTCGCCCTTGGTCTATTGTTCTATGATAATATTGCAGATGCGTTCAATTGTTCGTTCGGCAAATATAAATATAAATTGATGCATGTTACAAGGGATTTATGTTGGGAGGTACATATTTTGTGATGGTGGGCTCACATGGTGCGCTCACTCGTAAAAGGGGTTCCGAGTTCCGAGGTGTAGCCTTGTGAAATTTAGGCTGTTTTATTTTATAATTTTATTTTTATACAACTGTAATAAAATGAAATTGCACAAAAGGCACTGCAAAATTAACTCTAACGTATTTTGCTACGTCTGCTATAAACAGACCTTTGTTGTTAACATTTATCTAGTAACAAGTTTTATAAAACATGCTTACTATGTTTTAATTGGATATAAAACTTGATGACCAAAATAAAATTTTGGTGCCACACACGGTATGAAACACATGATTAGAAATTAACATCCCTGTCAAAGATTGCTACTTAATGTGAATTGGATTAACAGGAATAACTAGAGCAGCCTTTGATATCCCGATCTTGAATCAGCGCATAGTCATTATGAAATGAAAGATACGCTGACCAGGTATTAGGAACGCTGGGATGTAGTCATGGTGACCAGGTATTAGGAAGCTGGGATGTCGTCATGGTGACCAGGTATTAGGAAGCTGGGATGTCGTGTTGATGACCAGGTATTAGAAAGCTGGGATGTGGTCATGGTGACCAGGTATTAGGAAGCTGGGATGTCGTCATGGTGACCAGGTATTAGGAAGCTGGGATGTGGTCATGGTGACCAGGTATTAGGAAGCTGGGATGTCGTCATGGTGACCAGGTATTAGGAAGCTGGGATGTGGTCATGGTGACCAGGTATTAGGAAGCTGGGATGTCGTCATGGTGACCAGGTATTAGAAACCCCGCGATGAGGTCATGGTGACTGATTACTGTTTGACTCTTTAGAAAAACATCCCTTCTAATAAACATTTGAAGAAACAAAAATGTATGCACTAAATTTAAAATAATGATCCTGATAAATTATTATCCAATTTAATTTAACCAGCTTTTTGACTAGCTAGGAAGCTGAAACTTTCAGCATAGCTATATATTGGATGACAATACATGATTCATTTGAAAAAATTAATGTGAACATCTTTTGTATTTCTAAATTGAGTGTATTTGAAAATCAAAGTTTGTGTTGAAAAACTAGTTTTTCCTTTACTTGTTTAAATAACAAAAAGTGATTAATAATGTTAAAAAAATGCGATACATTTAGCTGTAATTTAAAAAAAAAATCGAATTAGCTCATAAACCTGACCTGATAAAAAAATGAGCATGTCATTTTTGAATTCAGCATTGCAAAAGTGCTCTAACTTATTTTAAAAAAAACTTGAACACTCTAAAAATAATTTTTTGAACCTAATGCAATTAGACATATTTTAGATAAGGTTTTTCAAGTTTATTTTCTGTGAATTTTTAAATTGTGATTTGCAATCATTTCAATTTGGGTTCTTCAAAAAGCCAGATTATTGTCATTTATAATATAAAACACACAAGATAGTAATCGATAATCGGTCAAAAATGTTTTTTAAACTTAAATAAACTGATATTGATTCACAAACAATATAGCCAAATAAAGGCTGTTGCTACATGAAGCTGACAGTTTGTTGCCAGTCATTGTTAGTTCTTATCGCCACATGTTGCACGATTATAGCAGTTTTGCTTCAACGTTTAAGTAAAATTGTTTTTGCATGGGGGACTCAGTAATGATAACGTACTAGAAATAGACATATTTTGGATATTCATCAGTGCAAAGCCGTTGTAATGTTATCTTCTTAATATTGATTACATCTATGTCTACATCAGATGAAGCAAACTCCATTGTTCAGCTGCAGCTATTTTCATCGGAATAGTAGCAAGTAATAATGAAAAGATCTATTTATTCTGATGCATAAATTGGTTGTGTAAACTCAAAGCATTGACGAAAATCTCCAGACGATTCACAATTGCCACTTTGGGCTACTTGCTTTGTGCTGCCATTTTTCAACTTCAGCTTTGAGTGCCACCGGTTCCTAAGCTAAATAAGCGCTGTAAATCTCCAACGACGATGAAAATGACGTGAATTCGGGTTGTATAGATATTTCTAAGAAGAACAATGTACTCGACCATCAATGTTTCAAAATTCCTGCAAGATGCGATCAAACAATGAATAACATACGGTTTTTTTGTAATACTTAAGTGCATATGAAGCTGGAATCTCAATGCCAGTTACATATTCTATTTTGTCAAAGATGTCTGGACCATCATTACAATTTGTTTTTATTATCAGAAGGTCCATTTTTTATTGTTTCTTGCATTGATTCAAGAAGTATTTAAATAGTGATTAATTTTTAACAATAAATACGTTGGTAATCAAATTATTAAAAAAAACTTAAAAAACTAATAAGAGTATAAGGGTTTTTATTAAATTTAAAATAAAAAAAAAATCATCTATAACTTAATAACTCAAAAGTGTGGCTAACGTTTTATTTTATTTTTTCCTGTTTGGAGCGCTCCTAGCGTTTCCTTAATGGTTTCTGAAATGAGAACCTACCAGTTTTGTGACTGAAGGGTTTCTAAATATATCTAACTCAAAAACTTAAAATAATTTTACAAAAACCTTTTGGTTGCAAGCTCTTAGTGGATTTATTTTAAGGGTTTCTCATGAAATATATATTAGTCAGAAACATGTTGACGAGTGGATGCACATGATGATAGATGCTAAAAATTTTTATTCAATTACAAAATCGAACATATTTTTTAAATCTCAAGAGTTATTAATTTTCTACAGTTTTTGAATTTTCTTTCAATCGCTCAATTTATTGATTTGTTACTTTGTACCCGTCGTTGCCATGTGTTGAATGGTGTGAAATTCAACTGATTTTTCTCTTTTCACGCTTCAACTTGCTCTCCTGAGTAGATTGGAAAGTTCGGTCAGGAAAATAAAACAAAATTTATGCCATGAAAATAAACCTACGATGAAGGATTAAAAAATTCAAGAAAAACAGGCAAATCTAAAACTGAGAGTTCTCTGATTACCGAACAGCAGTGAAATATTTTAGAATAACAATTTCATATACTAAAAAACAAAGCGTCTAGTTATGTCCAATACCGGAATAGCCATTGTTTTTTTACTTTCCTTCCTTTTTCTTTTTTATTTTTTACAGCGTGGGTCTTATAGTCAAATTGACCGTAGTGAAATTATGCTCTTTTCTGTGAAAATAAAAACAACTACGTTTTTTACCTACGGTGCCGCAGGACATTTTATAGAAAGGCAAGCTTTCTCTTCTTTTTTATTTCTTTTTTTTAAATGTGCGGGACACTGGGAAGTCACTGACTCCTAAATTGTTTTTTTTTTCTAAAAGCAATAAGTATGGCTGTTCGAATTGTTGGAAAAAAGTTCATCCCAGAACGTTATTATGAGGCATGTCGCCGAGTTCCGAGTTAGAAGCAATATTGTCATCAATGTAATCATGTATCGTTTCATCTAGATCTCGTCATATCGTGTGTGTTTTCTTCAAGAAGGTTGTCATTGTTATAAACATTAACCATTTTCAACATGATATTTTGTATTCAAGCACGTATGTTATCATAATAATATCAGGTTTAGTAGAGATTTTTTTTTAAATTTAGATTAAACTAATATCATTCCGTAATTTTTCTTTTTTGGGAAGGCATTGAAAAGACTTCAATGCATTTTTGGATAACGCATTAAAATAATTATCTTTTGTTAAATTTAATGCACTAAAATAAATATGAGTAAAAAAGGTTATCAAGTAATTTTTTAAATTTATGTTTTAAAATAAAAGTATTTTTCAGCATTTTTTGGAATGCAAACATTTTTGTTAAAATTAGGCTAATATTAAAGGTAAAGGTCATTCCATTAGGGTGCCACTTTCGTGAAATACACTTCCGCAGCGCCGGGAACGGCTGATCCATATGGGATCATACAATGTTACCTGCCACCCGCACGTGTATCCGAAACCGGGATGTGCCGAACCCTATTACCCCCAGTCGTGAAACTGGTACTCATTTATCGTCCAATGAAAGATGAAAGGCTGAGTTGGCCTGAGCAGTGTGTGTGAATTCCTTGCTCAACGGAATTACGCCTCGACGTGACCGAAATTCGAACCCACGATGGCAGGATGATGGCATAACTACTTTCACCATTGTGCCATGGCGAACTAAATTTTAAATAACTTTTTAAATAAACGTTTTTGGATTTTAATTTGTATATATATATATGTATATATATATATTTATCAGATTTATAATTTAGTTGACTAATAGTAACATCATTTTAAATTTATTGTTGATCGCATTGAACATAAGCTAAGAGACGAATACATTTTTCGTAGGTGAAAAATTCAAAATATTCCACCTACGAAATAAATAATCGCAGCGCAAAGAATTAAAAAACTATCGCTTCCCAAATAACTTTTAGCACAAATCTAATGCAAAAATCCCAAAATCTCTATGTTTTCTAGTTTTGGGGCTTTTTTCACGAGCTAGCCAACCGGCTAAAGTGAAGCTCTCTTTTTAGAAAGAACTAAGGAACTTTCCAAAAATGCGCTAATAACCGATATAATAATTAAAATTAAAATCGGACTCGCATTAGCGAGCCGTTTTATTCCTGGATTAAATATTTTTAAAGTATGTAAATATGAAGCCAAAATAAAATATTTATTAAAATTTTGGCACGTGTCATGAATAAATGAAAAGAAAAAGAAATTGCGGCTGAGTGCAAATACGTTGACAAGTTATTGGTTTTTTTTAAATTATTTTTTTCCAATTTTCTCAAAACATTTATTTGTTTATATTATAATTTTTTTATAATAATTGCCAGTTTTGTCTGTCTGTTACTCGATATAATTTTGATGGCGCTGCACCGATTTCAACAACATTTTCCATTTGAAATCACATAAATTTATTGACATAAAACATAACTAAAAATAATTTATTTAAAAATTTAGATTTACTAAGTAACACAATTTAACTACATTTTTAATTTTTATAACTTTTTGTTTATTTGTTTATTGCCTAAAAAATCTTAAATATCGATTACAAATCACCAAGAGAACTGTAGTTGTCCATAGCACAATCCAATCTCTCGAGCACATCGTACTTTCGACGTCAATAGGAAAATGTTTGAACGATTAAGCCAAGGACATCTGATGGAAGGATCTGCTGATGTTTTTTCAAGAGGATGTTGCTTATAAAAAGATAATTATTTTGTGGTCGCTAATCAAATTAATTATTAAATTTAAACATTTGTGTAATTTGTATGCCTGTCGTTTGACAGGATCTGATACAAGTTATATTTATATTTGTTTTATTCCTTATATTTCAAGGAAACAGCTAATTATAGTTATATTTATATTTGTTCTATTTATTCTAATACAAACAATTATCTGATGCTAGTTATATTTATATTTATTTTATTTATTATAATAAAAAACAATTATCTGATGCTAGTTATATTTATATTTATTTTATTTATTATAATAAAAAACAATTATCTGATGCTAGTTATATTTATATTTCTTCTATTTATTATAATACAAACAATTACCTGATGTTAGTTAAATTTATATTTGTTTTATTTATTTTATTTCAAACAAATATCTGATACTAATTATATTTATATTTATTTTTTTAATTTTATTTCAAACGAACATCAAGCTCCTCCGGAAATCATTATTCTGACCAATGAAAATTCAAGCTACCTGGACCCTACAAGTCAAAACAAAGAACGCATCTCTCAATTGGCCAATCAAAAACTTGAATTCAAGTATCTTACCCCCTCTCTGATTGGCTGTTTTGTTCTCGGGCAATCTAGTTCTCCGCGAATTAAAATGTCGTTTGGAGATCACGAGGTTATCTCTAATCTGACGTTCAGCCAATCAGTGACGAAAGTAGAAGGCGAAAGGGGCTTACTCTTATTTACCTACGCTACGTGGGCGGTGCTTAAAAACTATCAACCATTCAAGGAACATGATGGATTTCACGTGACATGTTCTGTACATTCGATAGATGGCGGATTCACTTCGATCTCTTCTCTTGTTCGAGTTCGCTGTTCGTTAGTTTTTATTCATTTGTTTTTATCAGATAATATGCGTAAATATTTTCGAAATAAAATATTTGTAAGATACATAATTATATAGAAAAATAAAAACACGTAAATTTGTTACATAAGAGAAAATGTCTTTGGTGTCATTAAAACTCTTTTAATTAAGTCTTAACAGGACTGGAAATGGAATTTAGGCTATGAAAAGAGACGGGCATCTATGGAGGACCATTAGTCCATGCTCCCATGAGCTTGCTACATTGCTCTTGTTAATTCGATTTATATTCCACCTTGCAACAATCTTTTTCTTTTTCTTCATTTCCTTCTTTTTCTTATTTCAAGTTTCATTAATAAAAATAATTACTTTTAGAATTTTTTTTATAAATTTCCTTAAGAAAGATTCATTTGTACTAATTGATCATCTGACGGATAATTGAAACGAAATGAAATTTTCCTGTTGTTCAAATGTTTATTTATAGCACTGTTTAATTTAAAAATTCAAGAGCTCGAAGCAATCAATTTTTGTTTTTCATCATTTTTATAGCTTTGTTTTCATGTGAACAATCTTTATAATGACTTTGATGTGAAATTTAAAACATGTCAGACATAACTTTGTGTCATTTCCGTTTTCAATTTTATAAGACCAAAAAAAATAATTTGTGGCTTACTTCTATATAAGGCTTACTTCCATATAAGGCTTACTTCCATTGACCTCACCGATACTCAACTGCACTGACAGTTTGACCTTTCGTTTACATTGTGATCCATTACACGCCTGCTTGCACATCTTCCGAGAGATCATCGGCGGGAAAAACCCACGTGACTTATCACGTGACCAGAGATCCAAATCACGTTCAGTACGTTAGTTTTCTGTTTGTAGTCTGACATGTTGATGAGCCTGTCAGCGATGAGGGGCGATTTATGCCTTCTTGGTAATGCTGTGTCTGTTTGCTTACCATCTTGTAAGAGTATCTGTTCATGTGCTTGTCCTGCTGTGTACGTCTGTGGTGGATGTTGAAAATAAAGTACTTAGGTCACCCAGGAGATTCTTGTGATGAAATCCGTCGTGAAAATGGACATGTCAGGCAATCAGCTGCGAAGTCGGCTGTAATAAAAACTAAAGTGCTATTATCTCTTTCCATTTCTTTTTTCCACTTTCTCCTCTCTGTTTTTTATGTTTCTTTTTTTATTTATTTTTGCAAATCTTTTTTTGTTCAATTAAGCTATTTGCTGAAATTGTGAACCCCGAATAAATATACAATGCGTATATAAAACACACATACACTATATTTACAATGCAGATAAAACACAAATAAAACCCAGATACAATAATATGAATAAAATACAAATACAATAAAATACAATACGTTTAGGATAGAAATATAATTAAAATACAAATCAAATCAACAAAACATGCAAACCAGATACAATTCACACACAATACAAATATCATGCATACACAATACAGATACAGACACAGTGCATACAAAATACAGATAAAATACTTCTACAATAAAAATAAATTACAATTACAACACAAATATAATACAGATACAACAATACATGTTTATCCATATATTTATTCACCACAAAACTGTATTATTTTACCATTTTTTCAAAAGTAAAGTTCTTAAATAAACTGAAACCTGATTTTGTTTCTTAAAATTAAATTTTATATTTTTCTCTCATAATAGTATTAATGTGAAGAAAATATTTGAGTATGTTTTTTTTAATTCCCATTAAAGACAGACCAGACATCAAATGCAACTCAACGTCCACACCATCGTCGTCGTCTTCATCTTCATCGTCGTCATCACAAAAGAGAATCTATGACGTACGAGTGACATGTACGATTGAGGCAAACCCGCCTTTGACGTCGTTGATATGGAAAATTAATGACGTCACACCTCTTAAAGGAAATGACGTAGTTGGCCACGTGACATCACAAACGAAGGTGATTGGAGAAAATGATTTGATTGCAAGTCATCCATCATCACCGTCACTTAGAAACATTTCATCATTTAATGTCACTCTAATTTGTGATGAATTTTTAATTTTTATTAAATGTTTTTATTTACTGGTTGTTTAACTGACTTTATTGGTCAATTTTAACGATTTGAATCAGTTATTAAAATTCGTTTAAAAAAGACAGCAATTTTAATAAAAAAAAGGCCTTTTACGGGAAAAATAAAAGTCAAAATGTCACATTTATTTTGAATCATAATTAAATAAAATTTGAACCTAAAATAAAATATAAAGATAATATGACATTTACGGCTATTATGGTAATTAATGTTGATAGAATTACTGCACGAACTTTTTCTTACAATATCATACATAAATATGAATTATTTATTTAAGAATAAAATGCAAATGTGGCTTATGTGGCCGTTTCATCCCCACCTCCTTACCATTGGGCTACCCCCTATTCCTCCCGTTCCCACGACCACAGACCGCTATTAATCTTTATTTGGTCCACACTCTTTTTTTAAACTATTCTCATTCCGTCTCCATGTACTCCGTCTGTATACTTACATACCTTTTCCGTTCCAATATATTCTGTTCCCAGCCCCATTCATTCACCGTTGTACATACACAACTTTTACCATCGTCATAACTTTCTTAAATTAATCGTCATTTTTATATACACCTCTAAACATTCATTTGTGCTTCCTTGCAGCACAAATCACCAAAGCGTGGTAGATGTGACAAACAAGCGAAGCAGCTTCAGGGCGAATAACAGAACGCTTGTATTTATGTGCTTATGTGATTATATATTTGTATTTATGTACTTATTTACTTATGTACTTATGTACTTATGTACTTATCTACTTATCTACTTATGTACTTAGTACTTATGTACTTAGGTACTTAGCACTTATGGACGTCTGCCTCTGGTACAAATTAGTGTTAGTTTTTGTCCCTGGGTGGTTTCTGAAACTAAACTCAGATCAAACAATTTCTAGTTGCTTCATATTCACACAATATAATTTTTACCGTTCATTACTAGGATGTTTTAATATCGGTATTCCCTAAATAAATGTTGTCCTTACTAACGTGGTATTCTCAATACTGGTAATCCCGTACAATTTACTTCCATCCCCATTTTTTTTGACAATTTTTTCACAGCGAAAACCGTGGATTCACCGTCGCATTATTTTCCAGTTTGTCACCTTCATAGTTATGAAACAATTATTTAACAGCAGAATGTCAACTAAACACGTTTGTCTCAATACTTTAAATAAATATTGATTTTGACAAATAAAAGGCAAATTTAAAAAACAAAATTAAACTTCAAAATTGAGGAATTAAAATTTAATATTGAAAATTAATTTTGTGAGCAGGAAGCGAATGACCGAAAGTCGACATTGTTGTGGCTTCATTTGAGAGATGATGGCAGCATTAAATTTCAATTCGTTCGACTTGTTGCCAAGAATATCATCGGGACCTCTGATGTCGTTATTGGTCAGTAAACGGCTTCTTCATTAATTAATTGATTGATTGATTGATTGATTGATTGATTGATTGATTGATTGATTGATTGATTGATTGATTGATTGATTGATTGATTGATTGATTGATTGATTGATTGATTGATTGATTGATTGATTGATTGATTGATTGATTGATTGATTGATTGATTGATTGATTGATTGATTGATTGATTGATTGATTGATTGATTGATTGATTGATTGATTGATTGATTGATTGATTGATTGATTGATTGATTGATTGATTGATTGATGGATTGATTGATTGATTGATTGATTGATTGATTGATTGATTGATTGATTGATTGATTGATTGATTGATTGATTGATTGATTGATTGATTGATTGATTGATTGATTGATTGATTGATTGATTGATTGATTGATTGATTGATTGATTGATTGATTGATTGATTGATTGATTGATTGATTGATTGATTGATTGATTGATTGATTGATTGATTGATTGATTGATTGATTGATTGATTGATTGATTGATTGATTGATTGATTGATTGATTGATTGATTGATTGATTGATTGATTGATTGATTGATTGATTGATTGATTGATTAAATTTTTTATAATTTCTTTTTTCAATACAGACGACATTTTCGTCTCACACCTCCCCTCTACATCAACCCCACCCCCATCAACAACATTTCCACCATCAACTTCCAGGACATCATCCGTCTCTAAGCCGTCATCATTCTTATCATCACCGCCACGATCATCTCCGCCATTGTTATCATCACTTCCATCTTCAAGAGTTCCCTTCATTCCAGGGCATATGAAACCCCTGCTCAAACGAAAACGAATTCGCTACCTTGCACGAGCCACTGGTTCAGTTGTCTTCAAGTCGTCAGTTCAATTCCTAACCTCGGCGGTCGTCCTATTTTATGTTCAAATTTGTTGTTTTTAGTTTTTTTTTTATTTGTTTTCTAATATATTCATGTATTTTAAACCATTTAATACAAATTTATCTCTTGTTTTTATTTTATTTTGTTAATTATATTTTTATCGAAGGTTTTTTCATGTAATTTTAAGAGCGAAATATTGTTGAATAAGTTGCTCAATAAAACTATTTTTATTTTAATAAAAACATAACTAAAACAGTTTCAATAAACATATGGTTATTAATTTCACAAAATGAAATTGTTTAAGCTCAACGTTTATGGTGAATCAGAATTTAAAAAAAATTTAAACGTGAACAATTGAATAGCATTATGTGGTACATCGAGTATTATGTGGTACATCGAGTATTATGTGGTACATCGAGTATTATGTGGTATATCGAGTAGTATGTGATACATCGAGTATTATACTCTCTTCATGCCGCATTCATTTACACAGATGTATTACAATACTGTAATGTTTTTATCAATAATACAATCCTAAGATATTGTTAATAATATTGATACAAATTTGTTGTGATAATAACGTTAATACGCCTGTAATACTAACACAGTCGTTTTATGCTGTTTTTATTGTTATACAATGTGTATTATCTTAATTTATAATATTATATATCCGGTGTATTGTGCTTATTTTATATTATCTCATATAATAATTATTGAAATTATTGTTATAA
>OZ022245.1:9401564-9456564 GCA_963978895.1 Erpobdella octoculata | reverse complement strand
AAAGAACCAGCATTGTCTCAAACACATGACAAAACAAAAACTCATCAAAACCAACTGTGTGTGACTAAAAATGTAAAAACCATAAAACTAGTTCAGCAGATCAGCTAAAGGATTAACCCACCCCGCAAAATTTCTGCAATAAAAGACTTAATATTTTCTGGAATCTGCAACGATCTTGCAAACCAATTCGCATTTAAATACTACTTGGATTCAAACCACCTGCTATAATGAAAATTCGCAAACACTTTTCCGCTGATTGGACTAACTTAACTGCATAGCTCCTTATGACATACTTGTATGGCACTTTACCTGCACGGTCTTCACGGGGTTCTTACGTCGCGTCACAATTGTCACAGGAATTCGAATTGACGTGTTGTGTCAGTTGTGTGTCATCGTGTGTCATCGTATTTCATCGTGTGTCATCGTGTGTCAGTTGTGTGTCATCGTGTGGCATCGTGTGTCACAGCCTTCTCTTCGTTGAAAAGAAATTGCGCGGTGAGAAATAATTAAAAACCATCAAAATGTATGCAAATGAAGGCAAAACATTTTCAATAAGTTATTTTGAATTAATATACTTGTTTTCAAACAGTTGAATAATGTACAGCAAGAAAGTTAAAAATTGTTTATAAAGTTAAATTTTTAGTGCTTAAAAACTGAAAAAACATCGCAAACGAGATCACAAAAACAATTTAAAAAATTATTTATAATTATAATAATCGTAATAAATACTTTCATATTCGCAAGAATACAATTTTAATTATTTTCAGAAGAAGGGTAGCAGCAATCATGAAGCGAATTGTTCGCGTGTAATTGGTCGCTAGCATCATCAAGCCCTGGCATGTGAGGGTGTGAGGGGTGGTTGAAATGTGGGTGGTGGTGGTGTGCAGAGGGGGTAGGGTGAAGATGGTGGTGGTGGTGATGGTGATGGCGGGAAAGGGAGCGGTAGAGTTGTTGCTGGTGGTGGTGGTGGTGGTCGCAGGCGGGTGTGCCGTGGACGTCACAAACAATTCCGCTGTCTTGCAGCAGGATGGGCAGATCTCCTTTGGCAGATATAACTTTGTGGAGGTGATAAACGTTAGAGTCAGATTCGTCCGAAGTTGAAGATTCAAATTCTTCACGGTTAAACCTGTCGGTGTCAGATGTCTGTGAAAGAAAACCGTGTGACGTGCACGTGTGAAGATCAACTTTCTGTGCGCTTTGTAAATACGAAGTTGAGTTGTTTGGTTGTTGGTCGCTGTTGATGTTAATATTATTATTAGTAGTAGTATTATTCATATTAAGGTTATTATTGTTGTTGTTTGAGTAAGATTTGTGGCTGTCCGTGGCGATGTGTGGTTTTGTGGACAATTTCACATCTGACCTGAGCAAGGACTGCTGTCCATTCTGCTCCTTGATTTGATAACAGCCGAGATCGATGTCACTGCTGTCATTCAGAACATACCGCCGATCTGGTGATGCAACAAGGTGACGCGCGTCACTCACGTGGTAACCATGCAACGGACAACCACGTGACGGGGAAATCCCAGCAGCGGCGTCATTACTCGTTTCGACGTCACCGATGACGTCACTACACGTGACCAAGACATTTTTATTTCCAATCTTCGGATTCGTCGGATCGTGAAGATGAGAAGAAGAAAAAGAAGACGAAGCTGCCATGAAATGATCCTTTTCCGTTGTGTCTGAAAATTCATCCATACCGCACAAGGTACCACCTGTATTGATCCAGGCTCCATAAAGTTTGTCTACTCTTCCGCTCCCCTCTCCTTCTCTTTCTTCTTCTTCCTCTTCTTCTTTTTCTTCTGTTATTACAACTTCTATTTTCGATTTCGGTCGGGCTTTTCTTCTGTTTAACCACGGAAATTTGTTGAGGAAAGCAGATGATGATGATGATGATGATGGCGGTGGTGTTGATGACGATAGTGAAATAATGCCGGGAGGTGGTGTGGCTCTCAACGAGTTTGAACACGATAACATTGTACCGAGTGGGGCCGTTGAATTGGATGTCAAATATGACGATGATGATGACGATGACGAAGATGACGACGAAGATGGAGGTAGCATTACTTCTACTTTTCTTTGTGAAACGTTCTTGTTGACAACGACGGTATTATTGTTGTGATTGTTGTTTACATTATTGATGTTGTTGTTGTTGTTGTTGTTGCGTTTGTTGTCTGTCTGCTTGTTGGCGTAGAAGCCGGGACAACTGAGAACAGGAAGAAACAATTGAGTAAGTCTGCAAGATTTTTTCCCACTGAAGAATTTTTTCTTTTCGACCAGGGGCGTACGGGGGGTGTCGTCGACGTATGACGTCACTTTCGTTAACTTCGTATGTTTCAGAGGGAGGGCATGTTCACTCTCGTGGATGCTGATTTCTTCTTTTTTCAGCGGGAAACTGACGCAGACGCCAGTCATCTCGTTCTGGTAAAGAAAGATCTTGGCATCCTGATAGGACTGCTGTTGGTGCTGATGCTGATGGTGATGCTGATAAGACGTCTCTTCGGTTTCGAGCGATTGCTCCTGATAGCAGCAGTTATTTATCTCGACGGACCGAAAGCACTCGGACGCCATGTTGGATTGGCCGCCATATTTGCTTTTGACGTCGGTGAGCATCACGTGGTCGATAGCATCTTTGTTCTCCTTGTTCTGTCTGAACAGTTTCCGTTTCCTGAAAAGTGAAATTTATATTTGGAGCTTTAGAGGCGATGTTGTGGTGTGGTGGATGATAATCCATGTTGATGTTAATGTTGTCATTGTAATGTTGCCATTAGTTATTGTCATTGTAAAAATGGTAGTGCAAAAAAATAACAAAAAAATAACGTAATATTAACTTCAAGTATACTTAACGTTATAAGCATCGTACAATTTGATCTTAGCAGAATAATCGTTCAAACTGGACATAATGTTACCAGAGTCGTTTTAATAAATATTTAATCCATAATTAACCCACCTGGCTAAAACCGTCAATCCAAGAATGAGGACAAATAAGCCAATCAGGAATGCTGTTATAACCATTATGAGGAGTGATGAACCTTAAATTTAAACCAGTCATGTGACACATTGTTTGTGTTTTGTTATAAATATATATATATATACTTTTGTATAAACTTGCAGCGCGGAAAAAAAAAAGAAACTTAGGATTAAATTTCTGTAATTTTAATTGAATAAAAATTGAATCTTTAGATGTTAAAATAATTAAAATAACTCTTTAAGACGAGAAAAAAATTTAAAACCGTAGCTGATGATGACATTTCTGCTTGTATCTTTGCTGATGTTTTCCAACGATTTCGTCTTTTCTTCAATTGATTCAAACTTTCCTGGAGTGACATGTTGGATTGGAGAAGCGGAGAGGAAAGATGGTGAAGTTTCTGGAAAAGACATTTTTGTTTCATTTGTAAATGTAAGCAATTTGTAATATTTGTATATAAAATAGTTTTTAAACTTGAATATTGAGCTCATTTGATGACTGCTGGTTCAATCAATAATAATTATAAAATCTAGAAAATCAATAATAATTATAGTTAATAATTATAAAAAGATTTATAATTAATTTTTATCAGCTGAATGCTTTAAATTATTAATTTCAAACCAGTTTTTTTAACTTAGATTTTTATCTACTTTAGTTTCACATTTGAAAAAAAACTCCTAAAAATATTTCGTTCATGTAATAAAATTTAATTTTCATTTGAAAACTAATAGATCTAACCTAAAAAAAGTTATTTAACGTTTTTTAGGATTTCAAAATAATTTTCCTTCCAATATTGTTGAAAGTTGTATAAATATTTTAAAGCAGCACATCTCCTGGAAGAGACATCGTTACATGCTGCAAATAAAAAGCGTTGACATTCTAGGAAGAAGAAAAAAATTGTGTTAATTTCAGGATGCCAATCACAGTTTGCAAATTTTTGTTGCCTCAGATCACCAAACAAACAGAAAAATAATAAAAAATATTCTTCGTCACAAAAAAGATTATGAACAAACGTTAACCATATTACAATTATTGAATAAGTCTTTTTTGTGTAATGTATTTTAGTTTCTTAAAATGCCAAATGATAAGTTTAAAACTGAGAAAGAAATGTCTTTGAGCTTTGAATGTCTGAACTACTATAAAGCATTGCATACGTAGAGAAAGGAAGTACAAAAACGCCAAGATACTAATTTGTCCGAACCGGTAGTAGGGCTGCGCGGGTAACTCAAAATCCGTACCCGACACGACCCATAAATTTTTTTCGTATCTGTTCCCGTATCCGACCCGCGGGTAAAATAGTGTACTTGTGGACTTTTTATCCGCGGGTATATCCGTCAACTATTTAGCTTTACGAGAACACACTGAAAAGATTCTCACGTCATGTGTACAATAAATTGCAGACAATTGCAGATTAAGTCCGTAAAAGTTGAACTTGCAGCACTTAAAGCTCGTTTTGAACGTTCTCAGTTACAGGAATATCCAACAAACTGAGAATGACCTTTGCTTGTTTAGGAACGCGGGTACCGGTAAGCCCGCGGGTACGCGTATACCCACGCAGCCCTATCCGGTATCTAGTAAAAGACGATTAGTTCTAGTTTAATTGTAGTTGGTACTGAACCAGTGGTGTTTTTACGCTTTTCAAGGTCTCAACAAAGTTGTTGCTTTTTTGCAGGCATCGTCCTAATGGTATTCCAAGTTTCGACAGGCTTACAGAGTTTAGTTTTGGTATTTGAAAGGTTATTAAGGCGCCCGTTAAATTAAAATTAATATTTAACATAGTTCAGATAAACATTCAAAATGCAAAAACATCGTTTCTTTTCACTTTTTAACAACACTTCATTCAGTTGTAAGAAAAAAATGAAAAATGAAAGTCTACCAATTTGATAAAAAAATGTCAAAGGACACATAAATCAAATTGTTGAAATAATTTTTTTAATAAGCAGATTTTTGCTCAGAATAAATAATAATTTTAGTCTAAATAAATATTTTAAACATAAATAGATACTTTTAGTTCGACTACCAGTAAATTAATGTGATTTAAACGACTGTTTAAGCCGATAATTTGTTTACCTATCAATGTTAAAACACGCTCAACCAGCTAGCTTCATATATATAAATGTTTTCAACTCAAGTATACTTTAATAAAGTTACAAAATTTTAGTTATATATATATATATATATATATATATATATATATATATATATATATATATATATATATATATATATATATATAGATAGATTATCAGATTAAAACGGCTAACCATTGTTTATTTCTTTTTCTTTTTCATAAGTTGTCTTCTTTTAAAAACTTTCAATATTTTTCATAATAATCCAATTCCTATTATTGAACTTCATAGAAAAATTAACGAAAAAAACGTCTAAACTCCGCCTCGCTAATTGCGAGCCAGTCCTAAGCCTGGATAAAGGAGGAGGGACAGTTGAAAAGATCAAATATGATCTACGACAGGAAGTACTTAGGTGCTTCCTACACAGCCATTTCAGTCTTAACACACCTGGTGTAAAGGACTATAAAATATTGAAAAAAAAAAGTTTCTGAAAGAAATTTTTATTTTATTATTAATTTCAATAAATTATAAAACCATTGTAAGGAACCCCAATACGATTGGCAATATCGTAAAAATATTTATCAACTCCAATTATTATTTAATTTTAAAGTTTATCTAGCTTTAATTTCTATTTTGTAAAAATAAATTTTGGTAATTTTCTCTTTTTTTATTTTCTTCTCCTTTAACAAGTGAGCAATAATCTTCCACTTGAATACTTTAGCTTTTTAACTTTAGCTTTCTACATTCCTGCTTTCCTACATAAATCTTACAGTTTTAAATTTTTCATAGTCTTGAAAGCCTCTCTTCATGCTTGTAGACAAATCGTGAAAATGAAAATTAGATCATTTTCTACTCTTAAATCCTTTATAATTTTGTAATTCCGCGACTAAATTTGAAAACATTGACTACCGTTTTCTAAATACTTAATATGTGAAATATGAAAGGATTGAAAAGTTAAGAAACTTTTGAATCAATATAGAATAAACAAATTTTTAATAAAATATTTTTAAATTTGAATATTAAATGTCGTTTTCTTTAAATAAACTAAAAATTCAAAGTTTGTGTCTCTACATAAAATTTGTAATTTAAAATAAATTAAAGTTTAATCAATTATATTCTAAGATAGCCCGTTTAAAATGACGGATTTTTAAATCTCATTATATATTATTTTTCGATTGCAGCGCCACCTTTTGATCTTTAGGACTGACAGAGTACAATTGCGTAATAACTTTTAATACACGCCTACGGGCACTAATTTTAGCAACTGTTGACTACTGACCAACGCGGCTGCCGCGTTATGCGAAATTGGTAACATACATACACACATACATACATACATACATACATACATACATACATACATAAAAACATACATACATACATACATACATACATACATACACACATACATACATACATACATACATACATACATACATACATACATACATACATACATACATACATACATACATACATACATACATACATACATACATACATACATACATACATACATACATACATACATACATACATACATACATACATACATACATACATACATACATACAAACATACATACATACATACATACATACATACATACATACATACATACATACATACATACATACATACATACATACATACATACATACATACATACATACATACATACATACATACATACATACATACATACATACATACATACATACATACATACATACATACATACATACATACATACATACATACATACATACATACATACATACATACATAAGAAATTTTAAATATTGATAATTCACTAAAGCATGTCCTAATGATCTGAAAATGTAACACAATGTAAAATCCGCAGCAAAAAATAAACCCACCGTATTTCAGCTCGATTGTAAAAATTGAAAATATAAAATATGTTTGAATCAATATGAAATAAACAAATTTTTTACTATAAATTTTTTAATTTAAAACTTAAATGTTGGTTTTTAAACAAATTAAAATTAATTATTCGTTTCTCTACATAAAAAATATAAATTTTTTTAAATTTCTGAAGGTTTATCAGATGCTATTTTATAATTTAATAAAATTTTATCCAGGTAGCCTAAACACTTAAAAATGTGAAGACCGCAGCGACAAATAAACCCACCAAATTTCAACCTGATTGGATAAGAGGAAGTTAGTATTTTTAAGTGGAAAATGGTCACAACGTATGGCTCAAGCAAGCAATCAAACACGTTGAAATGAATATAAAGAATTGAAAAACTGAGTTTTTTCCAGCTAATTTCTTAAATTTTGGATTATTTGCATTTTTTTAAACCTAAATTGAACAATTTTTAAAAACTTACATTAAAATAAAAATCTGTTTATCAAAGTTTTGAAATTTTTTAAAATGCATCGCTCATCATAAGAAGTTTTTTACGGTTTTCTTGTTTTAAATTCTGTAAATTTTGTTTATTCCTTCAATCAATTTATACAACAGGTAATAATGTTGACACTTATTTTGGCTATATATCGTTGTAATATTGACGGCCGTATTCGGTTTTTTAGAATGGTCTTAAATATTTATTGGGAGATGATAAGCACTTTACCATACTATGTAAGTCTTAATACCTGTTATTGAGACTCGCCTGATCAAACACTTACAAATTTTCAAATAATGCTACTATTTAAAACTAATTATTGCACTGTTAGAAACACATTTTTATCTCTATGAAGTTAACATATAGAAAAATAATTCATTACACTTCCTTAATCCTGTTTGACCCGACCAGATTCGTCACCTTCGAAATTCTCGGAAAGGCGATCAATAAAGAAAAACTTTCATCTTCCCTCGCGGCTTCGACCGTAACCTGCAAACGACATTGTCAATTATGTTGTCTTTATCACACAGTCAGTTCCAGTATTGCTGGAGTCTATGTCATCTTCCAATTCTGAGTTGTGGGTTAGAAAACAACGCCAAGTCATTACCTCTAACTTTCTTTATACATGACTGTTGATCACAACAAGCCCGCACTGGGTCACTGACGGCCCCCACATCTGCAACCGGGCTCCAGCACAACCAGGCGACTTTGATTTTTTTATAAGTCCGACAACTGCCAATAAATCTGTCAGAGTCTAGCAACATTCAGTTACAGGGACAGCCTTGGCAAAGCCCTTCCACGAAACTGGATAAAATTTATTTTTACAGTTGTGTTTTACCCGATTCGCGTCTTCTGTCTGGCTGCTATCTGTTCCATACTCTGAGGCACAGCTTGTGGACTGCCGTTCACATTGGGATTTGCCGCAGCAACCCACAACAATGTCTTCACCAGCAACACGCTAGTCCAGAACCGTGTCCACCACTGCTTCAGACGTCTTTGCGACCAGACTCTCAACAGCCTTGCGATACAGACTACACTCAGGCAAACTACTGCCAGAAAGACTCCCATTTTCATCCAAGTTCGTCCAATGCTTTCAAAACCATTCTTTAAAATCCCGCTTTTTTCACCAATTGTTGAAATATTGACAACCGTAAACGGGTTCTTTAGAATGGTCTTAAATATAAATATTTATTGGAAGATGATAAGCAGATTGTGTAAGTCTCAATACTTGTTATTGAAACATTTCTGATTAACCACTTACAAACTCACTAATAGAACTACTATTTAAAACTAATTATTGCATTGTTAGAAACACATTCGTATTTCCATGAAAATGACATATACGAAATATTTCAATATATATTCAAAATTATTTCAATAAATATTCAAAAATACTTCAATATGTATACAAAAATACTTCAAGTTAAGTTTTTTTAATTTTTAATAACTCAATAATTAGTGAAACCGTGAACCATGCAAATTTTACTCTGATTTTTCTAAGCACATCTTTCTTTCTTCTGCAGCAGAGTCTCAATGTCATGGGACAATTTAAAATATACAGAACAGCAAACAAATGACATTCTTTAGAATAATTGGTGCCCTCTAAACTGCGCATTTCCTTAATGAGTCCAAGTAATGGGTTTTTTTTTCTATGGTCGACCAATGCGGCACAGTTTAAGTGAAAACTTTACAGGCCAGTCTAACTGGGAGTTTATTTGAAAATCAAAATTAGTGGCGTTTCAGGTGGGTTTTTGAATGTTTTCAACGTTTACTTGCTACAATAAGATGTGTTTGAAATGAGTTAGATCTAATTCCTGGTTAACCGACTAAAAAGATTTAGGAAATATTTAAATAGTACAAATACGAGTTTGAATTAAAAATCTCGATATAAATTGCGCAAAAATAATTAAAATAAATATCTGCATTCATTTTATTAGAATATTTTAAACGAAATCTTTAAAAGTCTTTTGCAATGTTTTACGATGAGAAAGAAAATAGTTTTTTTTAACTCAAAACGCGAGGTTAAAAATGGATCAATAAATATTTATACCTCAATTTTATTTAAGAATGCGAAATGCTTTGTGGCCGTTCTGGTTTGTTTCAAAAAATAAAATTTGTGTTATGCAATGAAAAGAATTCTGTCAGCCTATTTATTACGGCATTCACAGAAGCAGTTGGAAACAAGTTGAAATATTTTGAGTTAATGAATACTCATGAGACCAGAAGAAGAAGCAGAAAAAAAAGAAAAAAAGAATAAAAAGCCGCAGAAGAGAGGCGTAGTAACAAAAAGAAATGCTTACAATTTATAGGTCCAGACGGACTCAAATAGCTCCTCACAGAGGCGAAAATGTGGAAAAAAATCCAGAAATAACAAAGGAAAGGGGAGAAAGAGAAAGAAAGAGTAGGATAGAAGGAGATGGAAAGATATATTGAAAGGAAGTGAATGAAACACGTTCGAGGAAACATTAAATCAGGATTTAGAGTCGAAGCAGATCTCAACGACATCTGCAAAACAGCTTCTTTGCTTGTACGCTGAGAGGGGAAATAAATTGGCTACTAGCTCGTTCGTATAACTGAATAATTAATTGATAAATAATAAATATTTATAATAATACAAATTTTAATCATAATTATAACATTAATATTAAAAATTGCTTAATAATTTTAATTAACTTTATTATTGCTAGTATTTAGTATAACTAAAATATTATTATTTGTAAAAATTTAAAAGCCAAAATATTAAAAAAATTTATGGTTTACAAAATCATAGACAATTTTATTTGATCAGATAACAATTCTTTATGAACAAACTCAGGAGAATTGTGACAAACCAGCGTCTAAAAATAGAACATAAATTGTTCTGATGTAATTTTGATATCAAACATTTTGACGGCCTCGTTAGAATTGTTTATTTTATTTTATTGATGATCAATAAAAAAACTATAAAAAAACAAATAAGAAAAACGCTGGATAAATTAGATTTAATTTCTTTGGTCAGAAGTAGACTGGTATATTCTATGCTTCCGGTCGTGATAGAAAAAAGAGGAGAGAAATAGAAAAAAGAAGGACATTTAAGGATATGAATTGTTGTCATTATAGAACGAGATACAAGGAAATGTATTCTTCATTCTGACAAATTATCAACCCGTCTATGAACTTGTGCAGGACAATGAATAATTACTTCAGCTCTATAGGCAATCATAAACACTCTTTTCTTCTATGTTTCTCTATTTCTCCCTGTCTTTGTATATCTGTCTGTCTGTCTGTCTGTCTCTTTTCTTTTAATTTGATAATTTTTAGCGTGACGTAATATCAATCGACTTTTAGGCCACGAAGAGATGTGTTTATAAATTTTTAGGGAATTCGTCGACAGTCGCTGAGTTGGTGATGATGGATGGAAGCTCGTTCCAAAGTCAGGGGCCGGCAGCGACAAACATGTCTTTGGTTGATGGAGTGAGACCAAAGATGAAAATCTTAGTTTTCTCCTAGCCGGGAAGTCAAACTTTGAGGCCAAGTTAACCAGTGATTTGTAGACCAGTAAAACCAACTTAATGTTAATTCTTTTGTCAACTGGCAGCCAGTGTAGGTCACCGAGAACTGGACTGATATGATCGGTTTTAAGTGCGAAAGTATCCAGACGTGTTGCAGCATTATTGACCAAACGTAAACAATTGCTTTGATGTTTGGGTGACCCAACCAGGATTGAGTTTCCATAGTCGAGGGAAGTAACTAGTATTTTCGAGATGATGTTGAGAAGAAGAGATAGCGACACTTTTTAACCTTAGACAAACATTTAAGCATAAACGAACAGTGTTTTCGATGTGTTTTGGAGATAAATCAGCATCCAGATAGATGCCGAAATTTCCAAAAAACACATTCGGCTGCATCATGTCATGACCAATCCGAACCTGGTCTTTTGTGCGATGACGTATCTGTCATCTGGTCGTGTACCAGATTGCTTTAGATTTTTAGAGTTTAGCTGGAAGCGATTAGTCCGCATCCAGGCTCCAACGTCATCTATACAGGATGATACATTGGTTTGGAGTGCCGTACTTTTTCCAGGCCGACAATGACCGTAGATTTAAGTGTCATCGGCAACAAAGTAACTACTGAGTCCATGACCGGCGATTATGGTTTCAACGTTGATTTTGTACATTATGAAGAGCAGCGGGCCTATGACTGACCCCTTTGCTGTGGTACGCCATAGGAAATACGGGCTTTTAAAATGTTATAACGAGCGAGACTCATTTACTTATATAACAGCGAATCCAATTAAGAGTTGAGTGACCAAAACCAAACGATGTGTCCAGTCTCTGTATAAGTATTTGGTGGCCAACGGAAAATTAGAAGAAGGAGCCTTTTAGTATCTGTTGCGTCCAGGTTGTCGGAAAAAACATTCAAGATCACCGCCTCCGTTGAATGAAAACGTTGATTGATGGGCAGGAAGGAGATGTTGCTTTCAATATCCTCGACTTTCGCAGTCCAAAATTTAACTCGCTTACAAAGGATAACTCTACGGTACTCTCTGTTATGCTTGCGCCCGTTGATTGTGCCATTTCTCTCTCTCTCTCTCTCTCTCTCTCTTCTCTCTCTTTCTCTCTCTTCTCTCTCTTTCTCTCTCTCTCTTTCTTTCTCTCTCTCTCTCTCTCTCTCTCTCTCTCTCTCTCTCTCTCTCTCTCTCTCTCGCTCTCTCTCTCTCTCTTTCTCTTTTTCTCTCTTTCTCTTTTTCTCTCTTTCTGTATCTCTCTCTCTCTCTCTCACTCACACACACAGACACACACAGAAACTCGCACGTTCAGGTCAATACACACATACATCCAGGCTCATTAAACCACTTATACTCTTATGCGTCTACTCACAATTACCCAAAAACATGTACAAGATCTTTTTTTAAGTTTTCCGCAAACAAGCGTAAAAAGCAAAAAGCCAATAAAAATAGAAAACTCAGAAAAAAATAAACATCCAAAGAAAACAAAAAAAAGAACCAAAAGAAATAGGAAGAAGAAATACAAAAAGACGTAAAAGCAAGCCGTGTGCTATAAACTGGTGCTAAGAAGGAGTTTGGTAATTTGACAACTTCTTTAATTGCCCTGTTGTGATTTGTGACGTCACTTTTCCATTGCTTTTTCGACCCATCCCCTCATTAGCTGACATTATCATCGCCATCATCATCAACATCATCATCAACAGCATCATCAACGTCATCTTAAGCCTAATCACTTTTAGAATCATCATCGTCATTAGCATTATCACTTTATCACCAGTATCGTCATCGTAATCATCATCATCGTCGCCGTCGTCGTCATCATCATCATCATCGTCGTCGTCGTCGTCGTCATCATCATCATCATCATCATCACCATCATCATCATCATCATCATCATCATCATCATCATTATCATCATCATCATCATCATCATCATCATCACTATCATGATCACAATTAGAAATTCATCACACAAATTAACGAACAGCAAAACCGCAGCCGCGTTTAAAAAAACCAACAAATTAATGACTCCACTCACTATTGATACAAATGGGTGGAATTCCAATCCAGGTTCTCGACAAACACGTCAAATGCAGAAGATCATCGGATGACTCATCGGTTGGACACTCCCCCACCATCAGGTTACCCCTTCTTTCGTATTTCACCCCATTTATGAGGTTGGCAATGTCGGCACATCCTAATACTGCGAATAGTAAATAATTATTGCTGAACAAGCAATTTAAATATTCTATAATATATTATTTCTGAAACAAAAAATATTGAATCGTAATTTAAGAAATCGTTGTAAATAAAAAAAATTGCAGACTTTTTATTCTAGAAAAGTAGGAAAAAGAGAAAGATTTTTATCAGACATTAATGATAGGTTTGAAAATGATCTCCATATATATTCAACTCTCTTGATGAACCTTATCTTGATTGCTCTCTTTCTCTGTTTTTATCTCCCTCTCTCTCTCTCTCTCTCTCTCTCTCTCTCTCTCTCTCTCTCTCTCTCTCTCTCTCTCTCTCTATCTCTCTCTCTCTCTTACTTTTTCTCTCTTACTTTTTCTATCTCTACCTTATATATTTAAGTAATGAAAGACAATTCACACTTGGAATGCATTATATTATAAAAGTAGCTTATAAAATGTAATAAACAGAAACAATCACATGCAGACAAAGAGAGGACAGTGAGAGAGAGAGAGAAACAAGAGAGAGAGAGAGAGCGAGAGAGAATGTGAAAAAGAGAGAGAGGGAGTGAAAGAGAGAGAGAGAAATAAAATAAGACCAAAAGACTCGACAGTGCAAACCTTTTATCTTATTCACAGTGGAACAACCCGACGAACCACATCGACCAACACATCTCCGTCGGTTGAAAAAAATGAATTTCAATGAATGAATAATAAACAATGACACGTGATAATAGATAGAAAAACAAACAAATACGCAAGCACATGCAGTAATCTGTACACGTAGAAAGCAGGAACGGAAAATCTGATAGGCTGGTGCTATGGACGCTTCATTTATCATTTTGTCATGCTCCAAAGAAGATCTTGAATGGATGCGATGAGCAAGGTGTCAGCACCGCTATGAGCCGATTTTTTACAGCTCACTTTTTGGCCACTTATTCATCCATTTATTTTTACAATTTTCAATCTCCCAGTCCCCCTATACAAATATTTTCTTTTTTAATCTATTTAACCACCTTTCCATTTTTATACTCATTCACTCATTTCATGTCCCATTCACTCGTTCTCGCATTTCATGTCTTACTCTCTCAATTCCATGTCTCATTCTTTCATTCCATGTCTCAATCATTCATTCCATATCTCATTCACTCTTCATTTATTCATTTGTATGTCCGCATAATTTTTTTTTCCATGGCTGAAGTTTTTTTTTTGGTAGCCTGGTTGATGTCTAAAAGATATGTCGAGTAGCTTCAACATAATGTAAATACTTTTGACTGATTGCATAATTGATCGATTATTGAATTGATTGAATTTATATTTAAATCATTCAAAATTAATTGAGAAAAGCTAATTTGGTACCATCAAGACTATTTAAAAAATTATTCATTAATCTTGAATGACAATCGTCACCATCATGACATTCTTGCACAATAGAGTCATCGCTTCCTTTTCAATTTTTAACCACATTTTAAGCATTCATATTTTTAAATTATGACTTAACAGCATACAACCTGAGCAAACTAACTAACACATTACCAAGAAAACAAGCAAACAAACATACATGCATACATACATACATACAAAGCAACATACAGAGCAGCCTACAAAGACAGCCTACAAAGACAGCCTACAAAGACAGCAAACAAACATACAAACAAACAAACAAACAAACAAACGAAGTCGTCCCGCAAAGTTGTGACGTCATAGCTTCAAAAGATAAATTAAATTTCTCCTCATTACTCAATTTTCAACGAGTCTCGTGCCTTGATTTGAGCGTGTGCAGTGGAGCGGAGAGATGGAGAGGGGAAGGTGGAAAGGGGGAGAAGGGGAGGGGGAAGTGGAGAGAGGAAGTGGAGTGGGGGAGTTGGAGTGGGGACTGGTTGAATGGAGAGAAGGATAGATGGAGAAAAAGCAAAAATATAGGAAAAAGTCCGAGAAAAAAAGAGAGAGAAAGAAAAAGAGAGAGAGAAAGAGGAGAGAGAGAAAATGAGAGACAGATGGATGAGATGATATTATAGAATATCAAAAAAGGTAAAATGATGTATAAATATTTCTTAAATGACAGTTCAAGAAAGATGTGATACTTACTAAGAGCAACTGTTACAGATCAACAAGAAAGAACATAAAATAAAAACAAACAGAAAAAAATAAATTATGTTAATATAATTAAATACACAGAACTAAAAAAGTGCGATTTGCTCGATTTCCAACAGCTGCTTCTTTAAAATCGGCTGTGTATTTTTTGAGGGCGTGCGAATTGACCTTAAAAAATGAAAAAAATAAATAAATACACATCAGTGAGGATTTCCTGAGACAGATGTCGCTTGTCGGCTCTTTTATGTGGCGCCGACGGAAATATGAAAAAAAATATAGATGTCTCTCAATTTAATCTTGACATAAGACCATGTGTTCATGTGCTCGCTTAATTTCCGGCTTTCATAATTCACCAGCTCCTACCGACCCATCACCGGAAGTACGTGACCGATTATGACGTCAGAACAAAATGGCGTCTCAATTATCATGGCGGTCGTTATAAATGACTCTCACTCTCTCTTTCTCTCTTTGTGTGGTCTTCTCATCTTCACAAGGAACTTGTTGGCTAATGGGCTACCATTACTTGGTAGGCATCTATCATTAGACGGCTGCTTGAATGATTGCAGCTTCGTGTGTATTCTCTTTCGCTCTAATTTTTTTTGTCTTTTCCTTCTTTATGGTGTTTTATTTTATTTGTTCTGCCGTATGCGTTTGTCATCTTTTATTTATTTATTTATTTAGTTAGTTATTTAGTTTTATTGCTTATCTATTGGGCATCTTTTTCTTAGTCATCCATAGGCTAGCATGTTCATTTAGTCATTAAAATTGAGAGCATTTTTTTTAAATTCTCTATGGTAAAAAAGAACTTGCTGGATTGAAAATGTTCAGTCCATTCATGAAAGCCATTCATCAACCAATTAAGAAATTCTATAAAAAACAACATGTATTTAAAAAAAAACTACAAATTTAAATTTTATTAATAAACGAAACAAGTAAGCCGTGAAAACCAGGTTTTTAACAAATTCCTTTTATTTTTGGATTTGCTCGCATTTCATTGGTTGCAAATATATTTTTTTAATGACATTTTTTGGAATTTAATATGCAAGCACCTATAAAATTGTATTTAATTTGTTTTTGCTTTAAAAAAATGATAAGTATTATTTTTAATAAAAAAAAATTTCTCGAACATTTTTGAAATTTTAATATAATACATTGTCATGAAGAGCGAGCCTATATTTAAAATTTCAGCTTGATTGGTTGACGGGAAGTTAGTTTATTTTTACTTTCAAGGTTTGCAAACATTCAAACATACAAGCAAGCAAGCAAGACTGGCGATGAAGTTTATGTAAGGAATTTAAATATGAAAAATAAACCTAAAATTATAACTTATTGAAACAATACAAGATACGATCAAAGCGCACAACAACACAATAGTTAATATGAATCTGAAATTATCTTTAAAATATTATAAATATTTCCTTCTTTGCGATTTAACTTTTCCTTGCCGGAATAAGTCCATCTGGAACGAGATGCCTTCCAACAAAAGATTCAAAAACATGCCTGCACAGAAGCACAATACTAAAAAAACAAGATAAGATTATTGAGAATTATTCAAATCTTCCGCACAAATCCCAGTAGCAGGAAAATTATTTCTTTCCAAATCCTGCTTCAAACAGGAAATAATGAAGAGAGCATTCCATTTCCGACCAATCTTTCACGGTCAATTTGTTTTTGGGTGAGTGAATAGCTGAGGTATTGGTAGCCAGAACTGGATCTCTGGGGGTGAGTGGTTTTGCGGCTGAATGGATGAGGGTTGAATAGTGATGACAAATTGAAGGAGTGAATATGTGAGTGAGTGAATGGGTGAGTGAGTGAGTTAAATGAAATTATGTTGACTGAAAAAGTGATTAAAAAAGTGAAAAATTGAAACAAATAAGTAAAGAAAGAAAAGAGTGAGAAACTGATTGATTGGGAGAGTGAACCGAAGAAAGAGGTGAAGAAAGGAATGTAATAAGCAGTGGAAAATTGATTAAATGAGAGAGTGAATGAGTGATTGAATGAATGAGTGAAATAGTGAAGGAGTAAATAGAAGAATGAATGAAAGTATGAATAATTAAAGGGTTGAAGGATTAAATAAGTGAGCAAATAAAGGAATGAATAAGTAAGTGAATAAAAGAAAAAAATAAAGAAGTGAATGAAAGAGCGAATAATTGAGTTTACAAAGGTAAAAATGGGAGTGAGTAATTGAGACAGCGAATAAAAGAAGCAATGAATGAGTGAATAAAAGAGTGAATCAATTTAGAAGCAAATAAATGAGTATATAAAGGAGTGAATGACTAAAACTTAGAAAAATAAAAGCGTAAATGAAACGTTTATAAAATGAAGAGTGAATAAAGATTGAATATAGGAGTGGAATGACGATTGAATGAAGGAGTGCAAAACAAACCACCGACGGTGAATCAGCAACCAGTTATTCAACGGGGCAAATAATTCTAGAAATTGAAAGAGAATGACCGGGTGGCTAGATGAATTGATGTTGACGTTAAATGTAAATGAAGTTGTGAGTTGCGGTAAATGAAAAGAAAAATAACTTAATAAAACAAGTTAACGATTTTTGGTTTGTAACAGCTGAGTGAGTGAGTGAGTGAGTGAGTGAGTGAGTGAGTGAGTGAGTGAGTGAGTGAGTGAGTGAGTGAGTGAGTGAGTGAGTGAGTGAGTGAGTGAGTGAGTGAGTGAGTGAGTGAGTGAGTGAGTGAGTGAGTGAGTGAGTGAGTGAGTGAGTGAGTGAGTGAGTGAGTGAGTGAGTGAGTGAGTGAGTGAGTGAGTGAGTGAGTGAGTGAGTGAGTGAGTGAGTGAGTGAGTGAGTGAGTGAGTGAGTGAGTGAGTGAGTGAGTGAGTGAGTGAGTGAGTGAGTGAGTGAGTGAGTGAGTGAGTGAGTGAGTGAGTGAGTGAGTGAGTGAGTGAGTGAGTGAGTGAGTGAGTGAGTGAGTGAGTGAGTGAGTGAGTGAGTGAGTGAGTGAGTGAGTGAGTGAGTGAGTGAGTGAGTGAGTGAGTGAGTGAGTGAGTGAGTGAGTGAGTGAGTGAGTGAGTGAGTGAGTGAGTGAGTGAGTGAGTGAGTGAGTGAGTGAGTGAGTGAGTGAGTGAGTGAGTGAGTGAGTGAGTGAGTGAGTGAGTGAGTGAGTGAGTGAGTGAGTGAGTGAGTGAGTGAGTGAGTGAGTGAGTGAGTGAGTGAGTGAGTGAGTGAGTGAGTGAGTGAGTGAGTGAGTGAGTGAGTGAGTGAGTGAGTGAGTGAGTGAGTGAGTGAGTGAGTGAGTGAGTGAGTGAGTGAGTGAGTGAGTGAGTGAGTGAGTGAGTGAGTGAGTGAGTGAGTGAGTGAGTGAGTGAGTGAGTGAGTGAGTGAGTGAGTGAGTGAGTGAGTGAGTGAGTGAGTGAGTGAGTGAGTGAGTGAGTGAGTGAGTGAGTGAGTGAGTGAGTGAGTGAGTGAGTGAGTGAGTGAGTGAGTGAGTGAGTGAGTGAGTGAGTGAGTGAGTGAGTGAGTGAGTGAGTGAGTGAGTGAGTGAGTGAGTGAGTGAGTGAGTGAGTGAGTGAGTGAGTGAGTGAGTGAGTGAGTGAGTGAGTGAGTGAGTGAGTGAGTGAACGAGTGAGTAATAACAAAGGAACATCATGAGTATTGAATAAACTAACGATTGATAGTTTCTCTAGTGCACTGACCTCCCAAATTACCTTCATTGTTGGCATTGATTCCTTCTTCTTTCTATCCAGTACGTCCAGATGGGCCTCTTTTTAGCACCATCATCATTATCATCACTCCCATATTGATATTTAGTTTCATAATAAATGCAAACATGGTCTTGAACTCATTTCGGGTATTGAACAAATATTGTTCTTTTTAGTTTGATCACATCTATAACTGCTTCCATAGTTTAAGAATGATTAAAGGTTTTTATGAACTAATTAAATAAATTATTTTTAAGTTTTATTTGTTTATTCTTCCACCGGGTGGGTGTGTAATTTGAAAATGAGAATTTAACATTAATCGTGACAAACATGTCTTTAAGGTAATCTGCATGATATCTTTTTCACTACTAATTCTCCTATTTGTTTTTTGCTATTATTTTTTTCCATTTCTACAGAAATTGTGAAAATATGTTAATTGAAAAAGGTTCGTTTGTTATTGGTTTGCGATGAAAATTTAAGAATAGCACTAACTATTTATCCATTCATTCCTACATCCACATATCCATCCATCCATGTATGCAATTAGTGCAAGAATTTGTATTGAACGCGTGGGACAGTATGTGACAAAATTACACATTACACAAGTGTTACAATATAAAGTAAAGTATATAAAACATGTAAAAAAAAATTGTAGGTAGATATTCGAACATAATAAAATAACATGTAACCAAGAATTACAAACACCGGGATTGAAAATTTGTCAATCCCGGGATCCCGGGGTTTCAGGATTGAGATCGAGTTTTGTGACCAAGACATATACGCAATTTTGTGTGAAATTTCCAGAACCTTCACAAAACAACCCATGATTCTGAAAGAAACCCTATCTACTTCTAGCTACTTGCTCGAGTTAAAATTACAAATTACTTTTTTGTTAAAAATTTATGCGCTTGTATTTTTTTAATCCAATGCAATCAATCAGTGCATAGTCAGCGCGTAATACTACCTGACATTTTGTCTAACATTGAAACATCACAACCTCCAGCTTAATTACCGTCGATGCTCAGCAGACTGCCATTTACATTTAGGTTTTGTGCTTAGTTTACAAATTTGTTTTTAACTGAAGTGAATTTACTAGAAAATTCCATGCTGCTATTGTTAGAAAAACAGAAAACGGCAAACACAATTAAATGCGTTTTTCCAACACCGAAACAGACTTCCAATTGTGTGCCAAACTGGCAGTCTTAAAATAATTGTTAGTGCAAAAATTAGAGATGTTTCAGCAGTTATCAAAGTGCAGTAATTGTCTAAAAGAATTCTTACCGGTTTAATTTCTGTAAATTTTCTTCTAAGTATAGACATTCGAGATCTAAGCAGATTAGTAAATTATTTTGTCAATCTCACTGTGTAATCTGAGCATATTTGAGACATTCCAACCAAAAAAGTTCATTTAGTTTGACGTCCATCACAAAACACAGTTTTTTTTAATATCTTCTATAGCAATTTGGAAGCACTTGTTACTTCAATATGAACTACATGAGACCAATTCAGAAATTGGCAATCATCAATTGCTTCACCATCGTCAGAATCACAGTTGTCATTTTTAGATTTTTTTTCATTTCTTACGTTAGAACTGACGTTGGTGTTTCCTTAAAAACATCACCAACTAAATTACATAAATTCATTACATTTTACTATGACTGAAGCGGAATCACTTGTGCAACAAGTTTATTGCTATACAGAACATCATAAACCGGTCAAAATTGGAGTTCTTATGCTATAAATTTATGATATTTCACTAGAAATTAAGCGTACTCAGCTGACAAACAGATGATAAAATGAACTGAATACCAGGATCCCGACGCGAAATCCTGGGGATTGCCACCCCGCTAAATTCCTAGCTGCAACATGTGAACAAACAGTGCTACACATGTCATAACAACTAATGATACAATATGTAAATAACTAACAACTAATGCTACGACGTTTAAACAGTTCATTTCATAATAAGTTAGCAAAAATGCGAGGCGACAATTTCTATAAAATAAAACATAAAAAACACTCAAGTTTCTGTTTTAATATTTTTTTTAATATGTTTTGTTTTCTTTTTAATGTTTAAGGATTTTTTTTTAATTATTTTAGATCCTTTTTGAACAAGAAGTTTTGTGAAGATTTTAATATTATTTCTCCATCTGTGTCACTTTCTTCCTTTTCCATGCTGTAAATGTTTAAAAACACCAACTCATGGCACAGGCCAACGATCATGCTCAACCATGTTATCCACACCACAGCATGGAACTGACAAACAAAACCTTAATAAACTGGCAAACTCAATAGATGAACTTCAGTAAGTCTTGAATTAAAAGAAGATTTACGAATAAATACAGTAGTGAGTTTTTTCTCAGGTGGTCACGAAATAATTTTTATATTTTACGCTATTCCGACAATATTACTTGTCATTAATCAATTAATTAATTAATCAAATTCATTCATTCATTCATTCATTCATTCATTCATTCATTCATTCATTCACTCGTTCGTTCGTTCGTTTGTTCGTTCGTTCATTCATTCATTCATTTATTCATTAACTCATGCGTTTATGGGAGCATATGAATCGTTGGCGATAAAACTTCTCAATCATTAAAATTAATCAAACAAAAAGTGTTGGAAAAGAAGAAGAAAATGTTGAGAAAAAAACGGTTGGAGGAATTGAATGAAGAAATAATAAGAACAACATAAGAATAGAAAGTTGTTGACGTTTTGTGATCGTTTATTGACAGTGAATAATGTTGCTTGAGTTGTGTTTGAGATGGTGATGATGTTCGTGGAGTTGGCGATAAGAATAATAATGAAAATGTAAAAATTATAATGGTAATGATAATGATGAAAATAATAATGATAATGACGATTAAAACGACTGCGACTACGTTGTTGATGATGATAATGATTTTAGTGTAGCTGGTGGTGGTGGTGATGATGATGGTGATGACGACGACGACGACGACGACGATGATAATGATGATGGTGGTAAACAATTCTACATAGTAACTGCTTCTTAAAACGTCTTGATTAAAAATGCTGAAATTGAAAATGTTTTCAAGTAATAAAAAAAGAAGAGTTTGCCAACCGAAATAGAATTTTAAAGGAAATTTGTGTCGTGAAAGAAAAAAAAAGATTCAATTTAGATTTACATTTTCTATTTATTGATGTTTGCAGTAATTTTTCATGGTTAAATCAACAAAATCTCGGTTATTTCCAACTTTAATAAGAAAATTTATTGGATAAATACGTGTTTGTGTATAGGTTGCGTTCATTAGTTTTGCTCAATTTCTGCGGGGGTTATCTGCATTGCTGGAAGATGATATGAAAGAAAAAATTGATTAAATAAATAAATAAACAAACATAATAAATCTCGTAATTTTAATTATTATAACAAACACAATAATCATATTCACTTTAGACAAAAATAGTGATTATACTAAATATAAAGAATTGCTTTATTTTTTCTTTTCTTGGAAAATATATTACTAGCAAAAATATTATATTAAAATGTGGTCAATCATTTTATTTACTTATTATATCAACTAATAGTATGCAATTATATGAAATAATATTAAACAATTATATCAAACAATATTATGCAATTATATAAAATATTGTTATACAAGTGTATTAAATAATATTATTCAATTATTTCAAACAGTAATAGCCAATTATGTCAAATAATATCATTTAATTATATCAAATAATATCATGCAATTATTCCCACCTCAGCATAATAATTTCAGTCAGTGTGTTGTAGGTCTTTGTCGGTTTAGTACAAAGGGGATTAAAATAGGCCCAGTAGAGATGAACAAAATTTCATTTAGTTGTGAAATTAATTGCTTGATAAAAATTAAGTTTGAGTTATTTATTAACAATAAAAGCCTTATCTGAATAGATATTGGTTGTTTTATATATATTTCTCATTTATTAATAAAACAAGTTTTTAAAATGATTAAAGGTATGACATTTGATAACTAAACACACATATTTGAATAAATTAAACTTACTAACTAGATAATTTTTAACGAATACTTTTTCTACCATTTAATGTGTTTATCACATAGTTTATTTATGAAGTAATTTAATTGTCGAAATATTAAATTTTTTATTAAAAAACAATTCATTCATCAAATAATTTATTTATCAAATGATATGTTTATTAAATTAATTATTTATTAATAATTTGTTTTCCAAATAATTCATTTATAAAACTATCTATTCTTTGAATTAATTCAATAATCAGTTTTTTATTTTTCAAATAACTGATTAACCAAATAATATATTTCCAGTTATTATAATAGCTAAGCCAAAATTTTCCTTGAGAAGCAAAGGTCAAGAAAAAGCAGAGCACACATGCACATTGACACAAACATCTTTCGCGATTCCATAATTAATCATTTCCTACATGGAGATGAAATGAAAGTACGTGTGAATATGTGTACGAATGCATGTTTCTGTATTTGTAGATATGTGTTTGTTTTCTAAATATATGTTTCTATATGTGTATATGTTTGTTATTGTGGGCATGAGTTTGTTTTATAAATATATGCTTGTATATGTGAATGTGTGCTTGTATATGTGAATGTGTGCTTGTAAATGTGAATGTGTGCTTGTATATGTGAATGTGTGCTTGTATATGTGAATGTGTGCTTGTATATGTGAATGTGTGCTTGTATATGTGAATACGTATTTGTTTTTGTAGATGTGATTGTACATATGAATATGTGAGCATGTGTGTTTATGCTCACTGCACACCTATTTTCGACTGCCTCTCCTGACATAAACAAATTACTTTTGATTTTTTTTAAATCAGTTTGAAGATTTGCATTAAAATTCGAAAGAAACTTCAAACTTCAATTTTTCAATTTATATGAAAATATTATATATATATATATATATATATATATATATATATATATATATATATATATATATATATATATATATATATATATATATATATATATATATATATATATATATATATATATATATATATATATATATATATATATATATATATATATATATATTCACATAGACTAGTGCTGAAGCAAAGAGTGACGTATCAGATGTTCCATAGAGACAATTCAAAGTGATACATCACATGAAATTATATTGAACACGTATAGATGACACTCCAGTTGATGGCATCCACAGAAATAGAAATGGAAGAAAATATACAACGTCACCTCTGCCATCCTTGCCTATTTCAATAGTATTTTCGAGTGCCTGTGGTGTGTTTGTTTTTTTTCGGATAGGTGTGTGTCTGTGAACGTTTCTTCATTTGTTATTTGTGCAAAGCGATGTCGGTCCGCATCAAAGCATAGTTGAAAATTATCTCAGTTGAGAACAGTTTAGAAAGGGGTTGAAAATAAATTCGCAATGTACATTTGTAAGAATTATAATTTTATTTTTGACATCAGTTTTACGTCTTATGTCGTTATAAAACATCAGTTAAAACGTATCATACATATGTCCACATGACATGAAGTCTAGTTAGTTATTACTAACTGAAGGGCAGTCATAGGAATACAAGTTTAAAATTTTAGACATTTTCAGGCAGACGCTAAAAGTTGGCTTCCATTTCTTAGAAAGGAAGTACTCAACCCAAACAAAAAAAACACTCAAAATAATTGTTTAAACAATTTTTTATCTAAAATGCTTCTGTTTTTTTTTTTCAATAAATTTTTCAGGAAAAACTCTCAAAGATATTGGGATATAGAAGTTGATCAACTGACATTAGATACAAAGTGAGATTCAAAAGTGATGAGCCTTTAATTTAAAAAAAAACAACAAATTTATTGAGTAAATCGTTTCAACTAATAATTATTCTTAAAAATAGGCACACTTTTATGGGTGGTTTTGCCCTGACTCAAATACGTCCACGTAGGTCTATTCCAGGATGGCTTCAAGAGCTGCCTTGACATTTGTTTGGATGTCCTCGATTGGATGAAAGCGTTTTCTTTTCAGCGATGATTTTAAGCTTTGAAAAAGTCAAGAGACGGCCCTTCCGGACTGGGAGACCACCGAAACGTTTACCCGGGCCAGGTAGGCGCCCACGATGAAGATGGCGTGGCTTTGCGCGTTATCGTGGTAAAGCTTCCAACTGTATTCAATGGTCTTTCGCTAGCAAGTCATCGATAACAATTCGGAACGCCATTGCCTTTGCTACTTGGTAGAGACTTAAACGGCGATCCATGTTAAAAAAAAATCGCGCACTAGTTGCACATCAATGTCAGTTTTGACCGACGACAAGCAATCAAACCCAGGTTCATCAGTTAAGTTTTCCCGGCCTTCCCTAAAAACCTTGTGCCAGCTTTATGCTTGAAAATAGACTTGACACTCAGTATTAAACTCCTGCTGAAACATTCGGAAAGTTTCGTAGAGAGACTTACCTAACCGGAAGCAGAACTTGATTGCGCACCGTTGCTCTAACAAACTTTCTTTTCTACTGTGTAACGCTTTACCATACAGGAGCTCCCGTGATCTTACCTTTTCCAAAACTCGGAGGAAACTAAGCTCAGTGTAGCGCAACTCATTAGTTTTGAATCTTTCCCATTATCTTTCCTTTTTAACACTTTTCAGAAAGGATCAGGTTAGCATGCTTTGCCTGACAGTCAAATGAATCAATACCCATTTTGATGGATGGCGGTATATTGATTTTCAATTCTTCTTTGTAGTTTATCATTATAATTGAAACTGGTGAGAGACAAAACTTGACCTAAAAAATCCGACTTTGTAGTCGTGCGGTCGATGTCGGAGACAACGATGTTGTCGTTCCAATTTCATAAACAATATGCAACAAACAAATTTTGTTGTAATTGTAAAATTCCTGTTGGGTATACTGTAATACTCCTAATATAGAAAAGTACAAGTATTTTGAACTATTTTGCTAAATCCGTTTACGCAATCTTGAAATAGAAGCATTATCGTGAAACCGTTAGGCGAGTATTAATGAATCGTCGTGCAAGAATCATTCCAACAGCATTTCCAAAGATGAGAAATTGCTGAACCCATGTCACAAGTTAAACCCGAATCCGGAACTTGAAGATCATTAACCCAAACCTTCGTTTTAAAAATTCTTAAAAGGTATCAATGCTTTACATGGTTTCAGTTAGACGTATCGTCCCATCGTATGACACGAGTAACACGTATTTTATCAATGAAGAACATTTGTTATTATAACATCATTTAAACAAGTTTTTTCTAAAAAAAGTAACGACATGTAATATCTGAAAAAGTCAAACTTACTTTCGTATTTTATGAAGAACCGAATATCAATTTCATCCTCTTTTTTATTATTTTCTTCGTCTTCATTATCGTCATCATCATCATCATGATCATCGTCGTCAACATTTTTGTCACCAGTATCGGTCATTGAATCGTCATTCAAATCATTTCTGCTCTTCATCTTCCTGCCATGATCACCATAAAGCCTGATGATGTCAACGTGACGATTGTGTTGTGGTACGACTTCTCCAGCATCTGCCACTGGCTTGTAACCCCCGGTCCTCATTAGAAAGTCCTCTTTTCGAGCGAGACCAACTTCCACGCGGTGAGTAGAAGAAGTGTAGATGACCTGGTGTCTGGCCAGTCCGCCGCATATAAGCACCTTCTCCTCTCCACGACGCAATTTCTCTCGTACGGTAGCAAAGACCGGACATCGAGGATAATGGACGGATGCAGATGTCATTGTAGAAAAGAGTTCTGAAGCTTGAAAATATTTTCTAGGTTTTAAAAAAAAATTAATTCAAGTTTAGAAAATAATTTAAAAAGTATGCGTGTTGTTGGAATATTTTTTTCTTATCCAGTGACAAAGCCTTAGAAAAAGAAGAAAATGTTTCGTGACATTTATCAACCCGGTCGGCCTCTTGTGGCATTGAACGTGTATACAATTCGGCCTCTTGTGGCATTGAACGTGTATACAATTCGGCCTCTTGTGGCATTGAACGTGTATACAATTCGGTCTCTTGTGGCATTGAACGTGTATACAATTCGGCCTCTTGTTGTAAATGATACCTACCTACCATCGAACGTATATACAATTTAATAGGTTCTCAAAAATTTGTAAACACTACAAAAAATGTTAATGGTAGATTTATGTTTAGAAATGTTTACAAATCAAAAATGTCAGCCGGCATGTTTTATTTTAAAAAAGATTGACGGGTTGATTTGTTGAATTTCTTTTCATTACGTATTTCTTCATTTAATGAATAATATATTGATTGAAATATCTAATAATTTCAGAACTTTCAATCAAATACGAAATTCCTCAAACTATCATTATCATCATCGCCATCTTAATCGTCATCAACGTCATCACCATACCACCACCATCATTATCATCATCATTATTATCAACATAATAAGATCAACGCAGACTTTTCAGACATTTGTGTATGTTTAGAAACGGTTACATTTAATGGCAACTACAACGACATTCCTTAAGACTACAATGACTTTTCATGATTAAATAGGACATGTAAAGAGACGCTACAAACATTTTTATTACATTAAATTCCATGCAAGAAGATTATTTCCAGTCTTTACAGCAACGGAAAAAACGTTTTTCAATTTTTTAAGTCACGACTATTTTGGACCTGCAACGACTCAGAATTAATTAATAATTAAAGTATTTAATAATTAAGTTGTCTGAAAAAATATCAAAGTGGATATTTCCGTCTTCTCAATTGCAGAAGCTACAAATCCCAGATTAGATTACTAATGCCTAATGTGATGGGCATATTATGATATATTTTTAGCGTAGTTGGAACTGCCAACAATTTTGTAGATAAATTTTTAATTTAATTTCCTTCGTTTCAATTATTCAAAAACCCTTTTCGCTCATTTATTTTTGCCACCACCTGGGGAAATTCCAGCAAGCTTTTCAACGTGTCTTAAAGATGTGGAGTTAGCATTTAACTTATAATTACAACTTCATAATAGAACTAAACAATTAAAAATAACATCCAAAAATGTTGACAAATAATTACTAAAAATTGACTCCGGGCACGTAGTAATTAAGCAGCAATTAAATCATAATAAACACTGACCTACTGCCACCGTGAAGTCGATAAGGGAGAGTTGTATTTTTCTCCCGGGGTCAGTCGAGATGACCCATGGAAAGGTCAGTGACCCGCATCCTGTGTGTTGCGCAACAATGTTGCTGAGGTAGCCGAAAAATTGATGTGACTTGTCGTCGTTGTTTTTGTAGTTGATTTTTCTGGAAGAATTTCTGGAAGTTTTTTTCGAGTCGGTGTTTGCAGTTTTGTTAGCGTCGAAAGAGACGATTGGATAGTTGAAAAATAACGGTATGAAGCCGAGACTGGACAGGGGACAACTTGATCGTGGCGTCATAACTGTAATTATGCATTCCAGCGGTGTTAAGAAAAAACTTAAAAAATTCGTATTCTGCAAAAAAAGGATCTGTTAATAGTTTCAGTCATATACAACGCACACGCACAAGCTCACGCACACGCATACATGGTCACGTGCATAAACACATGCACATTATACATAACATACATGGGCACATTCTTAAGCGCACACATCCACACAGGAAAGCATCTATGTTGTTGTGATTTGACTATGCTTTGCTGCACATCGATCTGTTGAATCAAGCTACCCGTTCGTCCATCCAGTTTCACAATCCTCTATTCAACCACCTTATTCATTTATTGAATTACATCCCATATTTATTGACAGTTCTCATAAAATTATTAAATAAAAAACACGTTTTCACGATCCTTTACTCAGTCCTTTTAAATTCTGAATTTCTTCAAGCCTTCACTTTTTCAATCAATAATTTTGTTTTTCCGTCAGTAATTTTTCATCCATTCACTCTTTCCAACCACCGACTTATCTCATTTACCCACAGTTTCTTGACCTGGTCGTACATAAAATTTCAGATGGCAAATTGAAAAAGCAGCGAATTTCTGTAATCTAATGTTGAGACTTAGAAAGATTATAACGTTCAAACAGAAAAATAAGGAAAACTAAATTGAAACAAACCAGTAAATCTGAAATTAAAAGTTTTTAAAAATATATTTGTTAATAAAAATAACTAACTTGCTAGTGAATAATTTGTTTAATTTTTGCAGTTAATCATTTTTATTAACAATAAATGTTTGCAGATGATTAAAATTTACAAAGTTACATCGAAAAAGAAATTCAATTTTAAAATTTGGTCTCAATAACATATAGTTTTTTTCTAATTTAAAAATAAAATTTATATAATTTATCTTTTTTCGATTAAGATAGAAGTGTACATGCGATGAAAAATTTATGACATTATGACATGATGACTTGTTGACACCATGTCAACCACAGATGCCATTAAGATATGACTGGTGTGTCTTTCTGATAGATGGCGGTATAATATTATGTCATTACGATATGATAACATTATGGTTTGATGTTGTTTTAGCATTATGCCATAATGTTTAATGTGTTCTTGCTGTTTTTTATTTTATTTGAAACACACACAAATTTCTAACAAATATTTTGTGTTGAATTTGTAAGTGTCTTTAAAGTATACTATCCTTTTTTTCTAGGAAAAAACAACAAATATTTAAATACTTAAGTGTAAGTGATAAATAAACTCAAACGTCTCAAATTACGCTTAATTTTATTATCTGCTATATTTTTATACACTTTATTTAGGTTACAATTTCTGATTTTGGCTTTCTCTGTACACAAATCTTGCAAGTAAAATTTAACCAGCTTTTTGACTAGCTAGGAAACTGAAACTTTCAACATATCTTTATATTGGATGACAATACGTGATTCAATTAAAAAAAACCTTAATATGAACATCTTTTATATTTCTAAATCGAGTGTATTTAAAATTAAAGTTTTTGTTGAAAAACTCGTTTTTTCCTTTTTAGTTGTTAAATATAATTAGTTTTTGTGTTCATAAAGCAGCACGCTACAATAACAACAGCAAAGAGGAAAAAATAGACCAAAACAAAACACTACTGCTCACAACATTAAAACCACGATAAAAGTCACACCAAATATCAAACTAAATTTAAAATGATAGTTTAAAAATTAAAATAAAAAAAAACTATTAAAAAAGTTTAAATTTATATTCAACCAAACTCAAGCCTGTTTCAAAAAATTGGACTCAACCCATGCATGCTTCATAAAATTGGACCCAGCCCATGCATGTTTCAAAAAATTGGACCCAGCATATGGCTCGACCAAACCCATGTCAATCTTGGGTTTGATGTTGTTATGACATGATGACACTATGGGTTGATATTTTATAGCATTTTGCCATGATGACAATAGAGATTGATGTTGTTATAGCATTAGGACATAACGACATTATGATTTGATGTTGTTATAACATTTTTCCATAATGTCATTATGACTTGATCAAGGATGTCTTGATATAACAAGATATCCTTGACTTGATGTTGTATGTTATGCAATAATGTCATTAAGGCTTGATGTGGTTATAGCGTTATGCCATAATGTCATTAAGGTTTGATGGTGTTGTTGAAGTATCTTATGATGACATTATCATTATGTTATTGTTATGATCTGATGACATAAAGATAAGATGGAACTAATAAGTGTTGAAATTATAATAATATGAAATTTGGAAACATTGAAATTATGATTTGCTGTTCTTATACCATTATGCCATGATAACATTATAATGTGATTAAAATATGATTTAATGACAGTAACTTATGATGAAACTAGTAAATGCTGAAATATTGATATGATAACAATCTGATATGATGAAACTATGACCCGATGACACTGCAATATGATATTTTGTATCTGCCAATCCACTCTTCTATATTTATATATCTATATTTACTTATCAACATGTATTTCATCCATACGTCTCTTTAATTTTCTGTACGTCTATTCTTCCATGCGGCTATCCATCCATTCATTTCCTCATTATTGAACTACTCTGTTGGTCCAGATGCCCATCCATCAATTAATCCGCACATCCATCCATACAGTCATTAATTCGTAAACACATCACTCCATCTAAGCATCAACGCGTAAATCCATCTCTATACTGACCAGGTACGCATATATAGGTAGCTTCCAAATAAGGCTTCAGGTCATCAGGACATGGATTAGTCCGTGCAAATAAAACATCAGGTATGTTGATTTCACACCTGGTTCTACCTGAACACCTGCAGTGGAGGAAATAGATGAATTGAAGTGAAACGCGCGTTTTTTATACGTTGAGAATAAATGATAACTTTTATTAAAACGACGATTGTGATTGATCGAGATACTTTCATTAATGCCATCCAATGAGGCCAATCAATAAAAAGGAAATACTTTATTTGAAGATAAATGGTGATTATTAATACCTGTTCGAGCTAAAAAAAAAAGTTGTTTATGCTTTTTTTTATGTCCAACAAAAACATTAGTGAATTAAAACAAGTGTAAAAACATACATCGTCGTTAATTTAGTTTGAGTTGTAACTTGGAAAAAATTGAAATTCTTTTAATATGCAAACTTTCCAGCTACTCAATGTGCACAAATATTCCAAACCTCGTGTCAGCCAGTTCAGTGACGTCAGTGGAGCATCCGATGTGTCCATAGTTGACCTTGGCGCACCTGCTGATCCTCATCCTACCATAAGAAGCATGAGTCATCAAGATGGCAGAGCCCTGATCACATGACGCGTTGAACACTTCCGTTTCGCAGTAGTGATTCGCTTCGGACGGAAGTAACGTGGGCAGTGAAGTAATTTCATTGATTGACGAGATGGAATGAACTCCTGCTGGTTGCGATGACGCTGTCGATGAATGGTTGAGGAATAAATCAATTCATTTGTTGTAATCGTAAGTTATTGAGTCATATCTTCGTATGCACAAAAGGACGTTTGACTTGCAGAGGTCGTGTTTGTGCATAATATAATGATAGAATGTACATTATTTAAGCATAATATAATGATAGAATGTACATTATTTGTGCATAATATAATAATAGAATGTGCATTATTTGCGATGGCTTATTAATGTGTAAAGTGCCAAGTTGAATTGTTTTTCATATTTGAAGTTTACTTACATAAAACGTTAACATAAATTTTTAATGAAATTAAAATGTGATGACTTTTAAAGAGATGTTTATTTATTAAAAACAAATTGTAATTTTGTTATTTATTCAACAACAACAAAATAAACTGTGCAAGATCAAAGTTGTTTTTAATATGAAAACTATTTAAAATAGTTTTTTTAATAAAAAATATTCAAGATAATTTTGAACCTGGTCAACTCAGGAAATTTTTTTTTGAATATTTCAGGTCACGTGCAAGGTTCACAATAAAAATTGACGTCCTCATTTGCATAACGTTTGAAAAATAAATGTAAGAAAATGGAAGGGGGCTGATAGGTGGAAGTTGGATGAGCCCGATCCTACTGATCGATGGGTTTGTAAACAGTCAGTTATATTTAAATAAAACTTGTTATTGTGTGTGAAAGAATTTTTAAAAATTAAATAAAAGTTATTTTAAAACGTTGAATATTTGAAATTTAAATTTTCAATATTTCTTAGATATGTGTTCATGTATTATATACTTTTACAACAAAATGACAGTTTTTAATAAAGAAAACAATTTTAATGTAACGTGATTTAATAAAGAACAAAATTTCAACTTGATCACCCTGCAGCCTCATTTGTACAGTTTTAGTTTTTAACTAATTTTTTATTGGCGAGTCAAAGACTACTCTACACTTTGAAGGACCGTGGTATCCCCAACTTCGGTTGCTTGTGACACCACCCATACTTCAAGGGCTTGTAACATTGGTGAGATTCAAAATGTCATCTTAACTTATATAAAAAAATGTTTTACCGTTTTGCAACAAATGTTTATAAAACTGTGAAATGATTTCCTAATTTGAATTTTTGCTTTTAGCATAAAAATTGTTTATATAAATTAGAAAAAAATGATTTATAATATTAAATTAAAAATTAAACGAAAATCCATCATTTCAAGTTCATTTTATGGAGTTATCTTCGATCAATCAATCATTTAAAAGAGATAAAATAATCTTAAGATGTATGGAAGACGAAAGATAAATGTTTAAGTACATCATCACCAGGGTAATTATCATCATCATCATCATCACGACGATAATAAGCACTGCTATCATCACTACTACTGCTAAGCACAGCATGGACCGATTTTTAGCGGTCCAGACCGTAGGTAAGTCATTCGGGCACGTTTGATAGGCTAAAATTTTCAGGCCCGGTCCGGGACGTCTAATTTAGGCCATTTTCTACAGGCCTGAAATCCATGTATTTGGCAAATCCTAAAAACTACCGCAAGGCTCGACCTGGCAGTATTCTAACTAATATCGTCAACATCATCCTTACTATCATCATTACTATCATCATTACTATCATGATAACTATCATCATCATCATCATCATCACCACCATCACCATCACCATCACCATCACCATCACCATCACCATCACCATCATCATCATCATCATCATCATCATCATCATCATCTTCATCATCATCATCATTATCATCATCATCATTATCATCACCAACATCATTATCATTGCCACCAATCGTCACTACCGGCACCATCGTAATCAGACTTCCTCATGCATGGTCACTCCACGGATGACAAAATTCACGATCTTATTGAGCCAGCTTGATATCATTTCCTACAAGATGTTTTATTTATTACGTTATTCATTTCTCACCACAACTCATTTACAGGATAGTGGCTCTAAATAAAAAAGTGGAGTAAGGAAGGAAATAGGGATTGGGGGGCTGTCTGAAGGTTGATGGGGAAGCACTAGCACAAAACCCTCCACTCATTGCAGATTCAAAATGTTCAATTTTAAATATTTAATTTACTTATTTATTTTTTATTTGTTTTCTCATTCATTTATTCACTTATGTTTTTATTCATTCAACTCTATATGCATTGAGAGAGTAGAGGTCTTATCATTTACACTCACTAATGTACATAAAGATGTCGTTACATACATACATGTATATATATATATAATGATATATATATATAATGATATATATATATATATATATATATATATATATATATATATATATATATATATATATATATAATATTATATATATATATACATATATATATCCGAAGAAAAAAATGTACACCACCACCAATCATGTCTCTTTTTCTAGATGCCATGAAAAAACTAATCTCGCAAAAAATTATCTGTAACCTTCATTTTTTGTTGCCAATTTGTTTCTCAAGTATTTTTTTAAATTTTTTTCGTAGACTTTTTGTTCAAAAATGTTTTCCTAAACAGTTAAGCATTAGTTTTAAAAATTAATCATGCTTTTTTCATCGTCATTTCATTTCTTATAAATGTCATCTAGACTTGTACAATCAATATCTTACAAGCAAACTCTCAAATGTTTCTCTGTTTAAATTTGAAATTAACAGATTTTTTAATGTTCTATTCCATTTTACTTCAAAATAGGCTATTGATAAGAAAAGGCTGTTTTTTAGTTATTTAGGTCAAACGATGAATGGTTTTCTGCTGAAGAAGTATTTTAGTTTTGTTTTTCATTTTATCATCTGTTTGCTCCAGACAGTATATCTGAACGAATGAACTATGTGCTGTTATTTTAAATTAAAAATTTTATCCAAATGTTTTAAAATAACGTCTAACAAAGAGGCCCATGAAATAACACAACATATGTTGAGAGCAAAGTTTAATTTCTCCCATTCAACACCTTCACCGTCTCATCAATATCATAAACACGAGGGCTTGTAGTGGAACCCTGATCTTTTTAATCCGCGACAAGTATGGTTTTTCTCAATTTAATCTAAAATTGTCCATCCTAAATGACTCAGACAGCATGCTTGTGTGCAACTAATCCGAGAACGTAGTGTACTTCTGTTAGTGTTTAAACACCAGATCTGGATGTAATAAAACATTGTTTCGAACTACAATAAGACATCGAGGCACAGATCTCTCCTTGTTCGCTTTTTATTTACTTTATGTTCTGGCTAGATTTTTTTAAACTCCCTTACTTTAATGCAATGGTTGAAATTTGCAAACCTGTCTCGGCAGCTCACCGGACTGGATCTGCCTTTGCTTTGCCATCACTTCTATGTCGAGTTGGGAAATTTGAATTTCTTAAAGCTGCATCATGCAATTCATCAAGGTGGTTGCATTTTAAAATTTATTTCTCATTTGATGACAATTATTCAATTGAAAATTGTTTGTTGCATTATGAATTCTTTTTTATTGCAACAATTAAATACTTGTAATATTATATTATACAAGATTTATTTCTATTTTATTAATTTTTAAATGATAAAAATGTAATTTTAAAAAACATAAAATTAAAACAAATAGCATTAAAACCAGTAAACAACAGAACACAGGTATACAAAAAAACATTAGGATACAAACCCACATGCAAAATGTTACAAAACTTAATATATAATAAACTCATACAAAGTTATACAAAATTATACAAAACAAAAATAATACAAATTGATACAAGAACATTAGAATATTACAAAAAAACTAAACTACAAAAACGTTTCAAAATCATACAAAACGCTACAAAATAAATTGATAACAAACCATCCAGTAAGAAACAACAGCACAATGTCACACTGACGAAACACATCTTTTATTATACATCTGAGATCGACTTGGAACATGTCAAATTCTAGTTTCGTTCATCTCGAAGGAGAGTTTCGCATGAGGAATTGTGCGATTGTTGATGCTGCTACGTGGGTATTGGCGGGTATTACTCCCGCGATGTCGAGTAATACTCCCACAATGGCGGGTATTACTGTGATGTTCTGCCGCCTTTTATTGTTCCAGGGGCCCCGATTGACTCGTAACTCGAAACAGCTTTGCGATAAATCTTAAAAAACTCTCACAAGAGGATTTGAATCTTTTTGGAAACATTTTACAAGTGATATATTTTATTTTTTTATAATATATAAACTTAAAATTGTTCTAAGGTATATTTTTTTAAACTCGAAACTAACTTGAACTAAATTATTATTGTTATTATATTCAATGTTATAGCTACTGTAATTTTTATTAATAATGTTACAAATGTTGGTAGTTTATTATTATTGTTATACTTATTAATAAAATATTTTTGAACAATTCAATTAACACTAGATAAAAAAAACTCTTTTGCTGTTTCCATATCATAACTGAAAAATTCCATAATTAAAATGATTAAGTGATATATGACACACAACATGTGAATGAGGCTCAGATATCATTTTTATACAGAACATAAACATATGAATTAGAAGTGCGAACACATTAAATATTCAAAATACTAACCCTCATAAAGAAAATGCAAATTATATATATAGAGAGAAATGTCTTGACACAATATTAAAACATAAAGCACTACATAGCAAAACATATAATACCAACCCATACAGACAAACATATACTTGCAAACAAACACAAAAATTTCAACACAAATCGATTCATACAGACCATGCTTAAAAATCCATGGGTACACAAACTCACACACACAAAGATGTGCATAGTAACAAATATGGACGCAAACAAAGAGGTATACACGAATACACGACTGAACTGGTGGATATTTAAATACAAAAAAAGTTGGATTTCACGAAAATGTGGACAGGCGAGCGACATGAAGTTGCAGTTTTTCATTTTTAACTTTCGTCGTTTGTCACGGCGGAAAAGGAAGAAAATACTTTATTTGGTCACGTGTTCGAGAATATTTTGTTCTTTTTTTCTCATTTTTCGTGTTTTTGAAATATTCCCTGTTTATTTATAAGCAACAAGAATTGTTTATTTAAGGTTATTGATCGTAAGCATTTTTTTTTTTTTTTTTTTTTTTTAAGGTTAGTGAAAGGAGTTGTTAACCCCGCGAGACACTCAACCTGAGCAATGCGTGTAAACTCCTTGCTTAAGGGAGCTACGATGGTGACGCCAGTGAGATTCGAACCGCCGACCTACAAGATGACAGGCGAACGCTGTACCGCTTAGCCACCACCGCCACATTGGTCGATGTTATGTCATTAAAATGTTATTGAAGGAATATTTAATGGCAGAAATATATTGAACAGTTTGCGAAAACAAAATTAAATAAATGCTACACAGCTATTTCCTGAAAAACGAAATTGCGCTTTAAGTTTTATGACCGGTCATGCTGGGAGACATTTTTTGGGTGATTTTATTGGGTGGATATTTTTAAAGGGTTGTATCGGGTGGATAATTTTAGAGGGCTGTATCGGGTGAATATATTTAAAGGGTTGTATAGGACAGATATATTTTTAAGGGTTGTATCGGGTGGATATCTTTAAAGGGTTGTATCAGGTGGGTATTTTTAAAAGGTTGTATTGTTAGGTATTTTTAAAAGGTTGTATTGTTAGGTATTTTTAAAAGGTTGTATTGTTAGGTATTTTTAAAATGTTGTATCAGGAGAATATTTTTGAGCATCATAATGGGTAGACATCTTTGAAAAGTCATTCTGTGTTCGTATAAAATGTCGGTTCGTTAAGTGAATATTTTTAAACATTTATATTGAGTGGATATCTACAGGATATAGGTTTGTTTTTCAGTGGTTAATTTTAAAAGGCTATTTTAGGTATTAATATTTAAAATATATATAAATATAAAGGAAGAGAGAGAAAGAGTGAGACAGACAGACAAATAGAGAAAGAACGAAGTATAAACTACTTTTGATAAATGGCCAGCCATGTTTCACAACCTTCAAATCAATGCGAGAACAATGTTGATTTATTCTTCAACATGTTTTCTCCACAAACTCACTTGTAGTAGCACACTTATCAACTTGCGTCTTAAAAAGATCATAATTCACTTAGGTTGGTGATATTTCACTTGAAGGTGTGGTGTGCGCCGCTATAAACGAATATAAATGTCATTCCAGCCGGTTTTATCTCAACGGGAATCATTTATTTCTATTTCAACTATCTTTGCGGTTGTTGCTGCTGCAAAATGAATTTGAGACGATCCTAGTTGAATACAAAGCAGACTTTAGAAGAAACCTGATAAAAAATTGATTTTTTAATGCACACGAAATTTTCTTTGCAAAGTGAAAGATTCGTTTGACTTGTGAATTTCGCCAGTCGAAAACTTCTTAAAAAATTTCTGCTAAGCGGACGCGCCATTAGTCTTAGAAGAGAAAAGAAAAAAGAAAAAAAAAGACGTTTGGATGTTTTTGGAAGAAGTCAGCGAATGTTTTTCATGTTTGTAGATCTGAACAAATCTCTCTCTCTCTATCTCTCTCTCAGCTGGTTTCCAAATCCACAGGTCAAAATTTCCTAACCGGTCAAACACATCTGTGTTTGTGCATGTGTTTGATTGTGTGTTTGTGCATGTGTTTGTTTGTTTGTGTGTTTGTGTAAGTGTTTTATAATTTTTTTATGCAATTTGTGTGTTGAGTGTTGACGAGAGAGGTGCATTTCGATATTACGTCCCATATTATGTTTATTAAATAAACCCGACGCTGCAGTTTTATTAACATTAAATTTTATACCATTTACTTATATTTTTTTAAGAATATGTAGCCCTTACATTTGAGCCAGTAATTATTTAGTTGTATTTTAAGCTAAATTGAATAAAAATCATAATTTTTGGCAGATTTCGAAAGCATTACATGCCACCACGGTGTACTTTCATACATATGTAAAGCGTTCCTGTTCAATAGTTCGATTGTTCAATTGTTCATATTCACGTTCATTAGTTCATGTTCGTTCATGTTCACGTTCATTAGTTCTTGTTCGTTCATGATGGCATTCTTCTACCCGTGGTTCATCTTGCGTATTTGCGCGTTTAAGCGCAATAAAAGCGGCTTTCCCGTGATTGATTCGAACTAGTTTGAGCAGCGAATGTTCGCTCGATTACAAAATGCAGCCATTTTTCATTTCCTGCCTCTTCAATGGTGGGCGAAGAGAAAAGGGGGAAACTGATTGAAGTAAATGAGTGAGTTTGTTGAGTAAACGAGTGAATTGAATGTGTTGGTAAACAAATGACTTTTGTTCTGAATTTTTGAATTAATTTCAGTATCGTTTTTGGTTTAGATTTGTTTAAAACTTTGACAATATTTAACGTGGTGTTAGTCAATAGTTAGACATCTATGTTCGTTTAGACCCCCGAGCAGTTTCGGCACTTTCCGAAACTACAGCATTATAAGAAAAAAGCTAATGGACTCCATTTCTAAGATATTAACTTTGATGAATTAGAAAAAAAATGCTGTTTCCAAATTTTTAATTTTCAAACACAAAACTTTGCCATGAATGAGGAATGCATAGGATCCACACGTGAGGGAACAAAAGAAAACGATCAGCACCAAGCTCAATACGACACTTACAAAAAATTGGGCAACTTCATTGGCATCCTCATTATAAGATGAACATGATAATGTCAGCATTGCTGTACAAAATAATGCAGAAGCAGGAATATTATCTCAGCCTCACACATTCACTCACTCACTCCCTCACTCACTCACTCAATCACTCACTCATCAAATTTATTTCATCACCATCTTTTCTAATTCGAATCAGCCAGCGTAAATATTAGACAGCGCTCAGATAGCGAGGTTTGTGGTTGTAAAATTTGAACCTTCCGATACGGCTTTTATGCTTCTAATTTGTTTCGCACGTTAACTTACATCAAGGTGGGCGGTCAGCAGCGTGCATATTAAGTACAAATGCAAAACAAACATTGCATCACAGTTGTTCGCCAAACATTGCATTTGTACAAATATGGAAGCAAACATAGCATGTCGTTTGAAAGCAGTTAGTGTAAAGAGATATTTACTCTCAATAGAAATTATTTTTAATAATTACTGTTTTATTTATTTTCGGAAAATAATAAAACATAAACAATACAAAATTTGTTAGTTTCTTGGTTTTTTCCACAATTTCTTTTTAATCTCACTCACTTTTAATCTATAATGTTTTCACTATATTTTCCATTTTTCTCTATTGAGTGAGCGAGTGAGTCAGTCAGTTAGTCAGTCAGTCAGTCAGTCAGTCAGTCAGTCAGTCAGTCAGTCAGTCAGTCAGTCAATCAATCAATCAGTCAGTCAGTCAGTCAGTGAAATATAAACAAAATTGTTAAAAATTGCTGGAGCAATTTAACAAATTCTTGTTGCTAAAATTCTTTGTCAAAGTAAAATAATTAAAAATTTAGGAAAAATTGAATTTTTCTTTTATGTTGCCAGGGTTTCCCAGAGACGTTAGCCATTTATATAGCTTAATAAAAAATGAAGAGACTCATAGAAAGCTAAGGGGAAAGAGAAATAGTGATATAAAAAGAGAGAACGGAGAAAAAGGTAGAGAAATATTGAGAGAGGTGGAAAAAGAGCAAGGTAATGGCGGATCAATACTAGAGCATTTAGTGGTACTTAAGATGGAAATGGTGATAATATTCGATCATAGAAAGAAAATTAAATGTCTTCCTTCATACGGCCATGATGTAACGCTCGAGTAGATAAAGGAGGACGAACCAAGGCCATAACCAGTGGATGGATAGGTGGATGGGCAGATGGATAAGTAGATAGATGGGTAGGTAGATGGTAAGATGAATGGATAGGTAGATAGGTAGATGGATATGTGAATGGATATGAGAATGGATAGGTGGGTAGGCAAATGGATATGTGGATAGGCAAATGGATAGATAGGTATATAGGCTGGTGGATGGATTGTTGGACGGTCATGTTAATAGATATGTGGATAGATAGATAAATGGGCAGAAGGATAGATAGGTAGATGGGCAAGTGGATAGATAAATGAATGAACATTTGAATGGCTAGGTGGATGGTCAGGTTGATAGATATATGGATGTGTAGGTAGATGCATAGGTAAATAGATAAGCGATAGATAGAAAGATTAAATAGTGGATGGAGAACTGGATAAGAAAATGGATAGATGAATGAAAGTAGATGTACATTCATGGACGGATTGATCAACGGACGAACTGCCTGAGAATAAAGAGAAATCTCTAATGGATAGATGCATGGAGAGATGTTAGTGTAAGCAAGCTAAATTTTTAGCAAAAGAAAGAAATGTTTGATCAATAAATTCGATGCATGTTAAATAGGAAGATAAGTGCTGGAGAAGCCGACACATGGGTTGATGGAGGGACTGATGGGTGGATTGGTGGATGGATGAATAAATATACGGATGAATGGACGTACGGATGGATGAATGGACGGATGTACGGATGGATGAATGGACGGACGGATGGCTGGCATCTGAACGATGAATTGCAATCTGCTTTATAGCAATCAATCTTTCAAACAAGAGACTGTTAGTAGGAAGTGAGTATTAAGAATTGTATTGATTCTTTCATGCCATCAATCAACATTTAAAAAAAAGTTATAAAAATGAAATAAGTTGAGCTGACGCTTATAAATGAATGATAATAGAAAAGACTCAATCTGTCTTCGACATGAAATCAATAAATAATTAATATAATAATTTTATAAATAAATGTTTAAAATTTTTCTAATTTCAACAGGATTGACATTTCATTAAAAAATCTAAATTACTGAATGTTTAATTCAGCAATATTTTGCTTAAGTAAAAATAGTTTTAATTGCTTAGTTTTATAATTATTTAAATACAATAGTAAAAGTCTAATATTATAAAATAACTACAGGTTATATATACATATATTATATATTATTTGTAATAATTTAATAACATCATTAATCGTTTAATAGAATACTGGAATTACATATAAGCGTCCTAAAGTTGTTTTACAGAAATTAATATAATTTCATTCAAATTCTCTTTAAGAAACCAGAACAAACCTTGTGTTGAAAATAATGTTGAGTAAATTAAGCAACACAAATATGAGAGTTTTTGCAAAAATATTTTCGTCATTTTACTTCAAATTAATTCACTTGAACGTCTTATTTATTCATGTATTTAATATCTGATGTTTGTTTAAGTAAAATAAATAAATATTCACTTTATTTTCATTTTTTAATTGAAATCAAATTTTAAAAAGAAGGATCTTCTTTCAGATCGGCTTGCACATTCAACAAGATTAAATCTTCAACAAGATTCCTAAAAATAAATACAATTATTATCAATTTTTTTTTATTTTATCAAAAATATAATTATTTATTTCTTCGTGATTCAAAGAAAAGAAGAGCGTACTCTCTCAGAAATTTGCTTCCGACGAGAAATATTTGCTTCGCTCGCTCCATCTTGTGCGCGTACGTGTCTGTGTGTGAAGGAGCTCCTTTATAAGTGGGTGGGTACCGTGACATGCTGTTTGTTGGTGGTGACTGTGGTGGCAGTAGCGGTGGGGTGGATGTGGTGATGATGGTGAAGATGAAAACTGACGGTTGTGATGCTCGGATTAAAGATGTCAATGGCGATGTTGGTAGTAATAATGACAGTACTTGTGCAAGTGATGATGACGACGAAGATTGACACGATTATTTAAAAATACATCTCTATAGCAAAACTGATCTGTGATTCTTATATTCAAACGATTTTCCGTTCATGTTTATGCATTTTCATAAAACTTATTAAAAATGTTGTTTTTATTTGTTTTTGGATTCTTCATATACATATACAATTTTTCAATCGTAGTGCACACATCATATACATATACAAGTTTTCAATCGTAGTGCACGCATCAATTTTCAAATTGTTTTATTTCTCGAAATATTTTTCATGTAAATAGAAGCGCACGTCCATGGAAAGAGTTGAGGGAAATAGGGATGTGAACGAGGACTTAAAAATCTTTCTTCTTCCTTTCTTCGGTCTTCTTTCAATTTTTCCTTATTTTTCCTCCTGACAATCGCAGGCTCCGTAGGTGGATGCAGCTGACTATAAAGAGGCATTAAGAGTTGCAATGTATGGGCGCGCTGTGGCCCCTCTTTGAACGCGTGTAAGAACTCACTTTCTCCATATGTCTGCTTGTTTGTATCTGCTTATGTGCATGAATGTATTTATGTATATATGTTTGTATTATGTATATACATATATGTATGTATGTATGTATGTATGTATGTATGTATGTATGTATGTATGTATGTATGTATGTATGTATGTATGTATGTATGTATGTATCTATGTGTGTATGTATGTATGTATGTATGTATGTATGTATGTATGTATGTATGTATGTATGTATGTATGTATGTATGTATGTATGTATGTATGTATGTATGTATATAGGTATTTCTATTAATGTTCTGTTTGTGTACAAAATAATTGTTTTTGGTTCATCTCACGTTGATTGGTCAGTGCATTTTGTGCTTTTTATTGTTGACTTTTTGCTCCTGGTTCTTAAATAATTATATTTCCATCAACCTACATTATATATATATATATATATATATATATATATATATATAAATATAAATATATATATATACATATATATATATATATATATATATATATATATATATATATATATATATACATATATGAATTTATATTTTCATTTGACACTTCACTTTTGCACGCTTTCTCATTGTCTTCATTTTCGTCTGGCACAAACGCGTTACTCTCTTTTAATCCTTTATATTAACTTCGCCTTTTTGTGTGTCTGTCTGTCTGTTTGTCAAACCCCTTTCCCGTTATTAAATCGATATGAAACTTGGTCCATAGACTCGTGAGGACCAAACATTAATTTTGAGATGGTCAATCACAAAAATAATTTTTGTTTAATTCTTTAGTTGAACGCTCTGATAAAAAAATCTACGCGATATTGCATCATTGTTTATTTCATTGAAAGAAAACAATTTTTAAATTCTACTTTTAATAATTTCACATATTACTATCGATCTAAAAATTTTTATTTATAATGGAATATTTTTTTATGAATGCAGATATCAATTTTAAGCTAAAACCTTTTCATTTATGCAGTTTTTAAAATTATAGACTATTATCTTCATGAAAAATCTTTGCATTAAATTGGCATCTTTCTATATCAAATATATGAAGGATTTTTAATAAACAAAGTTTTTTTATGGTTCACTTGTTTTCGTATCATCTATATATATATATATATATATATATATATATAAGATTATGTGTGTGTGTAACTTATGCATTGCGACACCATCCATCCGATTGTAATGAAATTTTTACACAAGCTTGAGAGTCAATGGAGGAAGGTTTAAGTGAAAAAAATTTAAATCGGCCACAAAATGAGCGGAGCGGAGCGGGAGAGTAAGCGGGAAATATATATATATATATATATATATATATATATATATATATATATATATATATATATATATATATATATATATATATATATATGTGTATATATATATATATATATATATATATATATATATATATATATATATATATATATATATATATATATATATATATATATATATATATATATATATATATATATATGTACATATACATAAATAAAGGGAAACGGAACGGAAAAGCAACTGAAAGCGAAAGAGCGAGCGGGAAAGGGAAAGCGACCGGGAACGGGAAAGCAAGCGAAAGCGGGAAAGCGACCGAGATCAAAAGAGCAAGCGGGAAAGAGAAAGTGACCGGAGCGGGAAAACTATCGGGAGTGAGAAACCGACCGGGAGCGAAAAAGCGACCGGGAACGGGAGAGCAAGCGGGGAAGGAAACGGGAGCGAGAGAGACAAGCGTTAGAAAAACCTCTAAAAACCCCGGGTAACGCCGGGCACCCCGTTAGTATATTTTAAAATTACAGTCCTAAGATTATTTGCTTTTTACATATTTTTTTAGATTTTTTTCGTTTCTTTAAAACATTTAAAATGTTCCTCTTTATTTTTGATTCCACAAACCAATCAAACAACCGATCAATCACATTCGCCCACCAACACAGCGTTCCATGCCTCGTACAGTCGTCTCTAAGCAGGACGTTAACACGTGTAATTAAGCTTACATATAAGGCACATTCACGTATATGTGAATGGGGCATAGATTGTATTAATTGTATGTCTCGTTCGTTTTTTCGTTCCTTCGTTCGTTCGTGCTGCTGTATGTTCATCTTACTTATTAAATTCTCCAGCGTGTCAAGTAAATACCCTTTAGACGACCGTGAAGATATGGTCCATTCCATCTTTAATTAATACGGGAATTGAGTTTTATTCAAATTGTTTATTGAAAGCTTTTTTATAAAAAATAAAATAAAAATAAAACATTTATTGTTAATTCTATTTCAATGTTCTAATTATTCATATTCTTGAGGTGTGACGAAGGTTTAGAAAATGTTTTGCGTGCTTTCTAAGACGTGTTATTGCCTGGTTATATGCATTCGTATACCTATGTGAACTGATGTATGTGTGTTTGTGTGTGTGAAAGTGTTTGTATGTGTTTTTTCATGTGAACATGAAAGATCATATCTATAGGTTTTTCTTAAGTATTAAACCTTCATTTTAAAAGCTGAATAAGTAAACAGGGTAGGTGTAAAATTTAAATTACTATTTTATATAAACTAGAAAAAAACTCACTTTTACGGTTCAAATGTTTATATTTACCTGAAATTGATTTATTTCAATAAATTTTCATAATTCGTAAAAAAATTTCACTTGCAAGCATTGCTATTAATTTAAATAAAAAATGTTGGCAATATTATTTTGACTGGTCTAATCCGATAGTGATGAACTCCTAGGAACGACCAAGTACTGCGACGATACTTAAACTCGCATCGACATAAATTGCAAGCTACAATTGCGTTTGTTTGTAACTTAAATGTCTCTCATAAAACCGAATTACTTACTTATGTAACTGGAGTCTCTCGAATGTTTTTTAGGCGCAAGACACGATGATTGGTCGATAGTACTTCAGTAATAAGATGGAATGGCGAAGATATAAAAAGTTTCTTAGGAAAAACAACAACCAAAGTTTGTTATTATAATTCACTTGAAATTTTTACAGTTAATAAATTTCAGAAGTTAATAGTTATTAATATTATTTTAAATTTCCATCAAAACGTGATAATCGGGTGCGATAACGAAGGTCATTTTATTGGCAATTTTAATTTTCACACACATACCCACACCTGGTTTGGATACCCACTTATAATATTGCATAAATAATAATAGTAATATTAATGGCACAAAAAATTGAAGTGAGAGCAAAATTAAATTAAAACGAAGCAATAAGGTCATAAGGTCACATCCTCATACTTATCATTATCGTTACCATAATTTTTAGATTTATTAAAATCATTATCATCATCATTGTCACGACTATCGCCTTTGCAATAGCCAAAACTGTTGAAGAAACTTTCGACCCAAAAAAACTGGGATGTTTCAAAACAAAATCAAACACTCTTAAGTTGACGATTAGTTATTTTTATATCGAAAAATGTCCAAAACGTAAACTAAACTAGTATCAAATATCAACACAACAGAGTAACACAGGTTTGAGATCTAACGAAGTAGGTACAAATCTCCTCGATTCAAATTTCAAAGCCTCCTTATAAAGATACTGCAGGCCTGCGCGCAAATATTCAAATCTAGCAATCCGATTGGCTGCAACAACAAAACAACAATGTAGTAATGCGCGCATATTCAAATTTAGAAACTATCGCATCACATACTAATTACCTACGCCGCACTACAATATACAATGGGTAGGCATGCAGCCTGTGATTCACACGGGAGTGACAATAATTGTTATCAAAATTTTAAGTTTCATTAAAGTCATTATCATCACTATTTTTTTATATGTTTTTATTAACTTTCATTTCTCCAAATATCTATGGGATGTCCGCGGATGTTTTTAGATTTGGAAGACCGTTATAAAATCACCCAATTCAAACAAAATTATTATTTAATTCAACAAAACTGAAATTCAAGAATAATTTAACTAAAATATAAATTACATAACCTTATGATAATGACGACAAAAACTTTCATCGTCATAGTAACTACAAAAATCTTTGGTATATTATTCGCCGATGTAATATTTTTACGATATGATGTCGCTATGAAATTTTTAGCTATCTTAAAAGCATGATTTTAATTTTTTCAAATTAACTTTCACTTATTAAATCCTCTTTTCAATTTGCAGTCTGCTTGCTTGACTGAATGCGTTGCAATCCTGGGATGCTTAAAATTAAAACCAACTTCTCGCCCTACAATCGAACTAAAATTTGATTTATTGAATTGTTGACGATGACAATATCCTATTAAATTTTCGAATCGATTAGACAAAATAGAATTAAACTTTTAATAAACCACAAATTTTGTCAAAAAATAGATGTTTCCCAACTGAAAATCGTACAAATGTCTCAAAGTGAATTATAAAAGATTTATAATCAAAACTTTGCGTTTGCAAACTTAAAATGTCATGATCATGATCAATCCAAATATAACAGTTTGATAAAAAAACATAAACTACAAGCAAATAAATGTAAACAAGTAAAAAAATACAAACCACATACACATCTACACTACGTCCAAATCACGTACATTCATTTATATAAGCACACTTACACATGTAAGTAGATAAAACCATTCATAAAAATATAGTCTTCCACACCTATTGGTTCGGTATACAAAATATAAAACTACTACTATTCATAAAAACACTCAACATACTCAGACAAAGATTGATGCAGATGCACACATATTTATCCGTGCAGGTATAACAACTATCCTAAAAACAAACTTTGTCAACTGTTCAATGAAGCAAGTGATGGTGGTGGTGGTGGTGGTGGTGCTAATAACGATAACGATGATGACGATGACGACGACGATGACGACGACGATGACGACGACGATGATGATGATGATGATGATGATGATGATGATGATGATGATGACGGTGGTTGTGGTAATGATGTTGATGGTGATGATGATGCTGATGATGACGATGGTGCTAGTGGTAATGATGGTGATGATGACGATACTATTATACATTTTTTAGTTATTTTCTTAGCGAGCCTGTTTATGAAGAGATTAAGAGAAAGAAAGCAAGAGTGTGTGGCAGTCATGCGTGGTCAGTGGTGGAGATTTAGAAGAATTTACGTGTACCGGGAGAGGGGGGGAAGCTGTGTCTTGGGGTAGAGGTACTATTAATGGTTGCCTCCTAATAGACTATTTGTGTACTAATTGGGTAATTGTGTATTAATGTGATGAAATGAAATGTTGTGTGTTAAAGGGGTCTGTGTAATTAAAAAATGTGAAGTTTGTATTAATGTAGTTATTGTTTATTTATGAAAAAATGCTTTATAGTAGTTTATGGGATAGTTGTGTATCAATCTCAATCAAGCTGTTTTGTATTTATGGGCTGGCGGTCATTAAATAGTGTGGTTGTGTATTCATGGGGTGGATTTGTATTAATAGGGCGGTTGTGTATTCATGGGGTGAATTCGTATTAACAGGGTGGCTGTGTATTCATGTGGTAAATTTGTATTAACAGGGTGGTTGTGTATTGATGGGATGGATTTGTATTTACAGGGTGGATTCATGGGGTGGATTTGTATTAACAAGGTGGTTTTGTGTCATAGTCGTAGTTTTGTAATATAATGGTAGTTCATATTATAATGGAAGTTTTATATTATAGCTGTAGCTTTAGATTAAAGTGGTAGTTTTGTATTGTTGCTGTAGTTTTATATTACAGTGGTAGTTTTGTATTTTAATAGAAATTATTCTATCAATTTTATTATATAACTATGTAACTATACTAACAAAACGACTACTATAATATAAAAATACTAGTATACTACAAAACAAACACAATAATACAAAACTATCACTATAATATAAACAACTACTATAATACAAAACAACTACTATAATACAAAACTACCACTATAATACAAAACTACCCCTATAATCTAAAAATACTACTATAATACAAAACTAACACTATAATACAAAACTAACACTATAATACAAAACTAACACTATAATAAAAAAAAACTACCACAATACTATAAAACTACCACTACAATATAATAGTACCACTACAATATAATAGTACCACTATAATACAAAACTACCACTGTGTCAATATATTGTTATCTTAAACTCTTTTTTACATAACACAATATATATAAAACATTTCAATGAAACTACAAGAGATTATAAGATGAACGTGGTTAATTGGCACCATTATCATGCCGAGCACTAATATGAGAGCATTTTTATTTGTGACGTCATACCTTTTATTTCCACTTCTTTATAATACAAATATTTATACAAATATTTTTTTAATAATTCTGTTTTTAAAGAATTTTTTAAAATAATAATTTACAGTATTTTTTTATAAAAGATTTAGTTTAATGTTTTACAATATTGTATCAAAAAATGTTAAATCTAACAATAATTTATTGTTTGAAAAGATTTTATTAAATAATACTCCATTTGGTAATTTTATTCAAAATTTTAATTTTTTATAACTATCTAGCATTCCCGTCGCGGCTTCGCTCGCTTGAAAAAGAGAATACGCATCCACAGTAGGGTACTGCATGGGGCGATTTTTTACGGCCCGACTCGGTCCGGTCCGTCGACAACTTGGCCCTGCATGCTTCATAAACCAAAAATTCAGGCCTGACACGGCCCATCTAATTTGGGCCTGGTCTTTTTTACAGGCCTAAACTTTCTATATAGTTGGCGAAAAATCTCGGCCCGTCCCACCTTGACTTCAGGTTTGGACCATCCGGTCTGAAGACCTAAAAATCACGGCCTGGCCTGGTCCGTGCAGCACTCTAATCTATAGTGCCCTACACGGACTTTTTAGACCCTGTCTTATTTCATAGACAGAAAATTTCAGACCTGGCTTGTTATTTAGGCTCGACACAAAAAATTCGAGGCCTGGACTAAACCAGTTTTAACGGGCACAAAACCTCAAAACTTGAAAACTAATTTTCTGAAAAATAATGAAACACGTATTTTATAATTTAAAAAAAAACCTTAATACTGAATTTTAATGTTTTTACATTTTTAGTTATTGAGTTTGCAAGCAAATATAATTTTTTTCTCCGCCTTACATTTGTAGTCCTGGAAGCCAGAACATAAAAAAATTAGTAAAACATTTGTGACTTTATCTTCTAAGTTGTATCTAGTTACTAATTTGTATATTTTTAGTATTTTTAGTTTTAGAGTCGCAGTTATTTTACAAAAAATATAATCCTATTTCCCCCCACATTTGAAGTCCTGGAAACCTAATTTTCAAAAATTAATAAAAAATGTATTTTGTTATTTTGTAAAAATAATCTCGGTTCTAAATTACAAAACATTTTTAGGTTTTGGAGTTTTTAATCAAACTTTTTTCACCCCATATTTGAGTTCCTGAAAAGGAAATTATTAAAAATTGATAAAATACGTATATCTTTATTTTTTGAGTAAATACTAAATACCAATTTTTGCATGTGTAGCAAATACAGTTTTTTAGTAGCAGTTATTCTAGAAAACTAATAACCTTATTTTCCATCTTACATTTGAGGTCCCGAAAGCCAAATTTTTAAAAATGGTAAAACAACTTTATTTTTATTTTTTGAGAGAGTATTAACTATTAATTTTTACATCTGTAGCACTTACGGTTTTAGAGTAGCAGTTATTTAAAAAAAAAAAATAACCCTATTTTCAACCAACATTTGAGGTCCTTGAAACAAAATTTCCAAAAAAATGGTGCAACACCTATATCTTTATTTATTGAGTGGATACTGAAGACTAATTTTTACATCAGTATGATTTACAGTTTTTAAGTAGCAGTTACTTTAAAAAACAAATACTTTTATTTTTCACCCCACATTTGAGGTCCTGGAAACAAAATTTTCAAAAAATTCTGAAACACGTATTTTCTTAATTTGTAAGAAGAATCTAGGTACTAAAATTCAAAAGCTCTTTGTTTTTGGTTTTCGAGATATACGTTGTTTCAGTTTCATCTTCTCAGGGGCAAAATTTTCAAAAATCCTTTCTTAGTGGGTGCTTGCGCTATAAAAGTAATATAAGTTACAAATTTCACTTTCCTAGGATGAGGCGTTTAAGCTCGGCGTTGAATATCAGTCAGTCAGTCAGTCAGTCAAGGCATGTTCTTTTATATAAATAGATTTCAAAACTTTCACATTTTTCGATTTTAAAGCCCAAAAACATAATTATAAAAAAAATGGGTAGATAGATGAATGAGTGAATAGATGAACTGATAGATAAATGAATGAAAGAATAGTTAGATGAATGGGCATAAATGGGTAGATGGATGAATAAGTGAATGAATTTATCTATAAATTTTATAAATTTATAGATAAATAAATACTGAATATCTATAATAAATATTTTACTTTAAACATTAAAACAAATTTCTAACTAAAAAGTTTTCTGCAAAAATTTAAAAAAAATTGAACAAAATCAAAAAATTGAACATCAAACTTCCTTAAATGGAAGTGAAAATAATTGTGGAAAAACTGCAAGTTTGCTCCTTTGAATTTTAATAGGCAAAGAAAAGTTTGGAATTGATTGATTGATTCTTTGATGGATGGAAGGTAAGGAATGGCTAAATGGAAGATATATGGATGTGTAAATAGACCGCTGGGTGGATGGCTGCTTGTCACTGTGAAACAAATGAAAGGTGGTATTTTTGGGTGGTCAGATGTTTGTAAGGTAGAATGAATGAGTGAGTGCATGTTTTATTTGATCGCTATCCATTGATGGATAAGCAGGTTTATGTATTGATAGTTGAAATTGTGAGAAAACTAAATAGATGGTTGAAAAATTAAGTTCTGAACTAAGCTGATGAATGGGTAAATGCTCAAATGAATTAATGCATATATAGTGGTCAAAGAAATGGATTAAACGATGAATGAGTTCTTGGAGAAATGGGTAGATGTAAAAATGGGTTAATGTAAAAATGGGTAGATAGATGAATGAGTGAATAGATGAACTGATAGATAAATGAATGAATGGATAGTTAGATGAATGGGCATAAATGGGTAGATGGATGAATAAGTGAATGAATAAATAAATGGGTAGATGATGAATGGCTAAATAAATGAATTGATAGGTGGGTAAATGAATAGATAGATAAATGATTAAATGGGTGATTGGGTAGATAATTGAATGATGGGTGATTGGGTTGTTAGATGAATGGGAAAATAAAAAATCGGTAGAATAATCAGTGTTTAGATGGATGAAGGTTTAAATAAATTAATGGTTAGATGGAGAAAGTAAAGAAAATGATGAAACCAGTGGAAAGAATTCTATTAAATGTCATCACAAAACTTACAACTGTTTTTTTTTATTATTTTTTAATTGTCTGGATTTAGAAATAGTTTTAATTGGTAGAAAAAAAATCTAAAAGTCGATTGTGGAATGGAAAAATATAAGAAAAATATAAAAAAAATGTATAAAACTGCGATTGATTGAGTGATGTGTGTTTATTTAAATGCGACCATGCGAGAAATGAGTAACACGAAAATACTTTAAGCAGTACTTTATAAATACAAGCTAACATCCGATTTTCTTTTCATTTTTTCTGTTGTTTTTTACAGTTCACTTTTAAAAAATATTTTTGTTCTGATGAATATATTTGCGTAATCTTAAATTTGTCTTGTTTCACCGCGGTAGCATCTGTATCGTGTGCCCTGGGATCGAACTGAGAACTCCACAACTCGCAAGACGACTCTTCTATCGCGTCGGCTCACTTTTGTCTCATCAATATTTCATTGGGCGGCCTGAGACAAATACGAGACAGTCCAGGATGAATGGATTGGTTAAAGTACATTTGTGTGACAGAATCCGGTCAGTTGATGTACACTTTAAACCACATGTGTTGGATCATTTTATGGCAGTTACCGAATCAGAATGTTGTTGTTTGTTATTGTTGTATACGTGTGCATCTAGGTATTTGCATGTTATCTATCATTATAGTAGTGCGTGTGTACATCAGTGATAAATCAATTAGTAAATATAATTTAGTATATTATGATAAGTATAAATTTATAAAATACCAACCAAAATTGCTGAATGACTGACTACTACTCCCGAAAACTTTTGTTAATTAATATTTTCATTACAAAACTATCTGAAATTATAACTGAAAATGTTTCCAGGAACTAACTATAACTATATAATAATTCAATCATTAATTCCAAATATTTTAAGTACATAAAATAAAAAATAAAAACCTAAACTTATCTATATATATAAAAATGAATGTTTGTATATATATTAATGTCCTTTAGGCATTGCTACACCATTCATCCGATCGTAATGAAATTTTCACACAACCTTGAGAGTCAAGGGGAAAGTCAAAAAAAAAAAATTTGAAATCCGTCACAAAATGAGCGGAGCGGAGCGGGTGAGCGAGCGGGAACTATATATATATGTATGTGCGTATGTATGTGTGTATGTATGTATGTGTATGTGCATGTATGTGTGTCTGTGTGTGTGTTTATGTATGTACTAGCGGAGATACCCGGCGTTGCCCGGGTTTTTTAGAGGTTTTTCTAATGTTTGTCTCCTTCTCTCCCGTTTCCTTTCCCACCTGCTTTCCCACTCCTGTTCGCTTTCCCGCTCCCGGTCGCTTTCCCGCTCCCGGTCGCTTTCCCGCTCCCGGTCGTTTTCCCGTTCTTGGTCGCTCTCCCGTTCCCGCTCACGCTTGCTTTTCCGTTCCCGCTCGCTGTCCGTTCCGGGTCGCTTTCCCGTTTCTATAATAGACAAACTAACCCACGAACATTCATATATATTTATAGTCTTAGCAAATCTATTTTACGTTTTATAGGCTAACAGAAGTTATGAAAGAATATAAAAGAGAAAATGAGCGTGAACGGGAACGGGAACGGGAACGGGAGAGCAACCGTGACCGGGAATGGGAGAGCAAGCATGACCGGGAACGGGAGAGCAAGCGTGAGCGGGAAGGGGAAAGCGACCGGGAACGGGAAAGCGACCGGGAACGGGAAAGCGACCGGGAACGGGAAAGCGACCGGGAACGGAAAAACCACCGGGAACGGGAAAGCGACCGGGAACGGGAAAGCGACCGGGAACGGGAAAGCGACCGGGAACGGGAAAGCGACCGGGAACGCGGAAAGCGACCGGGAACGCGGAAAGCGACTGGAATCGGGAGAGCAAGCTTGGAAGGAAACGCGAGCAAGAGAGAAAATCGATAACAAAACTTCTGAGCGGGAAAGCGACCGGGAGCTGGAAAACGACCGAGAGCGGAAAAGCGACCGGGAACGCGACGAAAACGGGAAAGTGGAGAAGGAAACGGGAGCGAGAGGGACAAACATTAGAAAAACCTCTAAAAACCCCGGGCAACGCCGGGTAACCCCGCTAGTTATTAAATAAAACTTAAAATAGTTTGCTAACTACTTATACATGGCAAGTGTTTATGTCTGTTTGCTATATGAATAAATGTAAACAAGATTGAGTTTTGGAGGACGTGCCTATTGATGTTTCAGTGACATTTCCAGTTTTAGTTGGTTTAATTAGTTTAAGTTTTGTATAATTTGAAAAACTATTTATTACCCTAATTTCGTAAAACTTTTGTTTTTGATCGAGGTGTAATTTTTTAACAGATTTTATTTTTTTTTAATTTGTTAAACAAGTTTCTGTTTTCATAAATTTTTTAAAACGCAAACTTGATTAACGTAAACGTTGGCCATAACCGGGATAAAAATCAATTTCTATATTCAATAATCTCTTATTCTGGTCATCATCGTCGTCGTCGTCGTCGTCGTCGTCATCGTCGTCGTCAATGTCATCATTATTATCATCTCCCACAAGTTTAAAAAAAAGCTTTACTATCACATTTGTTACTATTATTATTGTCATCATTTTGATTAAAATTTAAAATGGTTAATTATTACAGTCTATTTGTTGTCCGTATTAATTTTCTTTTATGCCGTTTTAGAAATCTTTTTCCAAACTAATTTTTTAATTGAAATAAAAAACAATTAATGACGCTAACAACAATAACAAGTAAAGGAAAAAATAGGTTTTTCAACACAACCTTTTTTAATTGAATCATTTATTGTCATCCAATATAAAGCTATGCTGAAAGTTTCAGCTTCATAGCTAGTCAAAAAGCTAGTTAAATTTTACTTGCAAGATTTGCGTAAGAGAAAGACACCCACACACACATACACAAACAGAAATGGTAACCTAAATAAAATGTTTTTGAAAAACAATTTATTTTAGTCTCTAATTATTTTTAAACAATTTGTTTGCAAAATGCAAAATTCAAAACTTCAATCAAAATTATATTAA
>OZ022245.1:9311564-9396564 GCA_963978895.1 Erpobdella octoculata | reverse complement strand
ATGGTTATAATAATAACAACTACCACCATAATGGTTATAATAATAACAACTACCACCATAATGGTTATAATCATAACAACTACCACCATAATGGTTATAATTATAACAACTACCACCAATGTTTTTTTTTTTTTTTAAGGTTAGTGAAAGGAGTTGTTAACCCCGCGAGACACTCCACCTGAGCAATGCGTGTAAACTCCTTGCTTAAGGGAGCTACGATGGTGACGCCGGTGAGATTCGAACTGCCGACAGGCGAACGCTTTACCGCTTAGCCACCACCGCCATGTGGTTATAATCATAACAACTACTACCATAATGGTCATAATCATAACAACTACCACAATTATTATCATCACATCAGCCACCATCTTCTTTTTCCTGTTTTTTTTAAATTGTGCGGGGGTCTGGGGGCTCAAAAAACTCCCAGGACATTTTTGAAATTTTTGGTTTAAAATTGGGTATACAAAGTACAATTTTCAAATATCTATTTCATTGCACATCAGAATAAAAATGTTTAAAAACCTGCCAAAATTAAAGAAATGATTCAGTTTGATACAGCTAAAACTGTACTTTACTAAATTTATTCACCTATTTATTGAATATAATATATGAAATAAGGTCAATAAGTCACCTTTTAAGCTAAACTTTGAATTTTAATCACTGCTTTAAACTGTATAAGCCTGTACAAGTAAATGTCATAACTTATTTTTTGTTTGGTTTTTAAAGAAATGTAAGTATATTGAAATTTGTACACAACTTTACTAAGAAACCGTATTTTTTTTAATATTTGATCCCAAAACCGCAGAGTTTGAAACAGAATTTTTGTCATTATGATCATGAACTGGTTTTATTTAATAACTTCTGTGCAATTAATCTTTTTATAAACACTACTAATACTAAACTACTTCACTTCGACACGGTGACAGATTGTCATCTGATGCTTTCAAAAAAACGTACAACCAGTGCCGTGGTTAGCATTGCCTGATTCTTCAGGTCGGGGGCTCCAGGCTTTAAAAAAACCTCAAACTTATGGCGACCTCATTTTTCAAAAAGGATTTATAGTAAAAATTGCCATTTGAAATTTAACTCTGGAAATATAGAGAGCGTGTCAATGACATCCAGCAGTCACTTCACGATTAGAAACGCTGGCAACCTACTTCAACAACTAAAAAAGCAGCACCCACATTATCCTCTTCAGTAATTTCCAACAAATTATCACTACACCCCCCCTACCGGAGTCATCGGTCATTGTTGGATAGAAAGTTGAGTACCTTTAAGCATTTAAGAAATATGTTGTAAAACTGAAGAACAATTATCACCCATCTTTCTCCGGTCATTAGCCAATCTTTGAGAAAAGTTGAATAACTTTTAGAACAATTTTCTGAAAAAGAGGTGCGACAACCAAGCAATAATCATTTATCAGTAGAAGACCAGGCTAATAATATTAGGGTTATTATAGACTATTTTTCAAACTTTGATTCTAAATAACTATAATTATACTATTTTTATGCTTTTCCAGGGGGACAATTGCCCCTCTCCCCCATGCCCATGCCTGCGAGCGCTTATGGCCACTACCACTTTGACACAATGCAATTGCGATTGGACACAAAAACAAAGAAATAAAAACCAGCTTCTGCGACAACTTGCCACAAACGCCGTTCTTAACACAGGAGTAAACATTACAGCGAACTGCCTTTTTGTTGGATATGCAAGGAATATAATAATGATGCCTTATTATTTGTCACACGAGAAATTGTTCCAGCCGTAAATTAATTTGTTCGTTGTGCATCTGCATGGAGGTGGAGAAGAAAGCGTCGCTGTTATTGTTTTTGCTGTTGTTTGCTGGTTGTTGGTGATGATGATGATGGTGGTGATGGTGATGATAGTGATAATGGTGGTGATGATGATGTTGAAGATGGTGATAGTGATGATGGTGGTAATGATAATGATAGTGATGATGGTGGTGATGATGATGTTGAAGATGGTGATAGTGATGGTGGTGGTGATGGTGATGGTCGGTTGTGATTTGCTGTCGTCCGTTTGTTGTAATGCTGAAGGAAGTAACTGTAATGATGTATCGCGGAAATTTGTGCTTTTTGTCGCTTTTATCGTTGTGGTTCTATGATCAAATGTCAGGATCGAAGTGTAGCGAGTATGAAATTATCCCAGGCAAAATTTTTCCAGAAAAAATTAGCATTCGCCAAATAGCCTTAGACAATGTGTCGTTTTCAACATGGCGTGGTCAAAATGTCTGGTTACTTTACATTCGTAACATTTTGTCAGCGACATTTCATCTGACCGCTGTTGCTGTTGTTTGTTGTTGTTGAAGATATTTGTAAACAGGTTCACTTTTCTTTAGATTTTTTTATCTTCTTTTTCAACTGCTTTTTCTTCTTCAACATACTTTCATTCATTCATCTTTACACAGGCGGCTGCCCGCATGTAATCTGAGATTAATCATGAGAGTAAGCGCTGGATAAGCTGACAGCTTGACGATGATGAGATTAGACGGAAGTGGTGATGATGATGATGATGATGATGATGATGATGATGATGATGATGATGATGATGATGATGATGATGATGATGATGATGATGATGATGATGATGATGATGATGATGATGATGATGATGATGATGATGATGATGATGATGATGATGATGATGATGGTGATGATGATGATGATGATGATGATGATGATGATGATGGTGGTGGTGGTGGTGGCGGCGGTGGTGGTGGTGGTGGTGGTGGTGGTGGTGATGATGATGATGATGATGATGATGATGATGATGATGATGATGATAGTGGTGATGATAACAATGATGATGGTAGTGGTGATGATGATGATGGTAGTGGTGATGATGATGATGGTAGTGGTGATGATGATTGTAGTGGTGATGGTGATGATGGTAGTGGTGATGGTGATGGTGACAATGATGATGGTATTTGGGACAATGCTGATGGTAGTGGTGATGATGATGATAGTAGTGGTGATGATAACAATAATGATGGTAGTAGTGGTGGTGATGATAATGTTAATGATGATGATGATGATGGTAGTGGTGATGATGATGATGGTAGTGGTGATGATGATGATGGTAGTGGTGATGATAATGATGGTAGTGGTGATGATGAGGATGATAGTAGTGGTGGTGATGATGATGGTAGTGGTGATGATGATGATGGTAGTGGTGATGATGATGATGGTAGTGGTGATGATAATGATGGTAGTGGTGATGATGAGGATGATAGTAGTGGTGGTGATGATGATGGTAGTGGTGATGATGATTATGGTAGTGGTGATGATAACAATAATGATGGTAGTGGTGGTGATGATAATGTTAATGATGGTGGTAGAGGTGATGATGATTATGATGATGATAGTGACAATTGTGATACTAATGCTGGTGATGATGGTTGTGGCTGTTGAGATAGAGATACCGTGTTTGGAATAATGCTGATAATGATAGTAACGACGGTAGTGATGACGATGATAACGCTGCTAATGAAGATAATAGTTGTAACAAGAGTGACGTCAGAAATAAGAATGATGGCTGGCTTTGTGAAAAAAAACTTTTTTTAAATTGATGTAGCTTCGAGTTCAATCAACAACATTGAAATTATATTTATTACACTTGTTTTTATTTGTTTTTTGTAAAAGGATAGTTTTGCAACAAACGTTTTTGTCGAAGCACGTGTATTTAGTTTGCATTTCTCCCTATTTGTGTATGTTAGCTTGACATTAGTTAGCTCTAGCTAAACGTTTTCCTTCAGCCATGTTAATAATTTTCAATTAAAGAATCATAACCAGTACGTTGGGGTTAAACTATTAAAGAAAAAAAACTTTGACCTCCTTGACCCAATCTTACCGTCTCTTTCATCCTTTACCATCTTTCTTTCTCTCCTCTGCCCCTGATGATGCAAGTAAATAATTTCTCATAAGAATACTGATGTGATGAATGTTTTTTGATATGATACTCTTGAAGAGCAAAACAATCTTTTGAAAAAATAAACTACACAGAAGAAACACGATTTTATAAGCAATTTTAATTCGCCTTCAGAAAGCAGTAAAAGAAGAAAAAATGTTGGAGCACTGGCGAAATTTTCATCTTTTCAGGAAAACAGGACTCGTAGTTTCGCCATCAATCCTTTCACTCTTCAATACTGAAACGCAACAAAAACTTCACCAATGATGTGTTTCGTTAGGTGTTTGAATCCTTCAGTGTACAAAAAAGTTAAGATTCGTCTTGTATTAACTTACTGTTACTGTTTCAATTAAAGTCAGGTTTTTATCGAATGTCCGTTCATTAAGTTACCAATGATTTAACGTATGTAAAAATACTCAACCAGTCATATAGTAAATGAAACATTTTAATATAAAACTTTTAAGTGGATGGTTCATAGTTCAAGTGGATGGTTCATAGTTCAAGTGGATGGTTCATAGTTCAAGTGGATGGTTCATAGTTCAAGTGGATGGTTCAGAGTTCAAGTGGATGGTTCATAGTTCAAGTGGATGGTTCATAGTTCAAGTGGATGGTTCATAGTTCAAGTGGATGGTTTATAGTTCAAGTGGATGGTTCATAGTTCAAGTGGATGGTTCACAGTTCAGCTCCCACTTGCATCCTGGCAGCCCATTGTTAATTTTTTTCTTCTTGGGCATGTAAAACACTACAAAAGTCCTCGTACTATATCGTAGTGATAACGCATTAAAATTCTTAGTTTTCCTTTAATTTAATAAATTAACAATAAATACAGATAAAAAATATTTAAGTAACTTTTAACTTTTATAGTTCTTGGCGTCCGAACATTATTGTTTACATTGGGCTAAATGGAAGCTAAATCTCAAATAACTGTTCAACAAGTCGTTTTAGGATTTTTAGTTTTATTTTGTTAACTTTGTAATTTAATTGACTATCATTACCGTTATTTTAAGTTAATTTTTAATCGCATTAAACAGTAACTAAGAGTCTAATATATTTTTCGTAAATGGATTTTTTTTTATTTCTGAAAATTCCACCTACGAAATAAATAATTACAGCTGGAAAAAAAAACACCACGGGGAATAACTTATTAGCACAAATCTAATGCAAAATACAGGAACTTTCTACATTGTCTAGTTTTCAAGTTTATTTTCCTCACCAGGAAAACTGGTCTAAATAAAAACTAACCTAATTATTAGAAAAATTTCTCAAAACCCTTTTCAAAATTCCCTATAAGGAGTACATACAGGAAATACTCTGATTATTTTTCATCTTTGGTTCAACAAAAGATATTTAAAAGCAAAGTGAAAAATATAGTAGAAAGATGAGGTTTATAGAAATGCCAACGGCTTTTCGGAGTTAAAATTTTTTTGTTTTGAATTCCAGTGGTTAGATTAATATAAGATATTTAAACATTTATAAGCTGTTATTTCAGCTATTCTCATTTCATACTAAAAAAAAACCTGCGCAACGTATCTAGTTATTCCATAAAATAAATATAATTTACGTAAACTAGTTTGGAATATTTTTATTTTTTAAATAAATAAACGTCGAGGTGGGTGGGCGATGGGAGCACAAAAAGTAAGAAAATTCAATTCAATTCGTCCATGGACACTGCGTGTGACAAAGCAATTGGTGACATCCTGCAGTAGTCATTATCATCATCATCATCATCCTGCAGTAGTCATTATCATCATCATCATCATCGTCACATTAGCATCATCATCACCATCATCTTCAACATTGCATCATCATCACCAATGCTATTTACCATCAGCGTCTTATCATTATTGTATCAATTATTATCGTCATGATCATCTTCATTATCATCATCTTTTTACAGTGATCCATTTTTTTATCTCAATATTTCGTCACCATCACTTTCGTCATTTTCATCATTTTTGACATTACTGTTGTTTATTTGCGTCACAGTTTTAGCATTCAGATCAATCTTGTTACTTTTTAAAAAAAGATTTTATGTAAAGAAAGTATGAAAAGTAGATTTTAAACAGTTCCACGATCAAAAAGCGATTTTTACGGTTTATTTTTACCACGTTTGCCGTCGGTAGTTGTTGCTTGCTTGATTGCTGGTTTATGAGGACAAATCTTGTAAGTGAAAATTAACAAACTTCCCGTCATCCGATTAGGCTCAAATTGGAAATATAAACTGTCTTCTCAAGACAATGCATTGTATTAATTTTTTTTCACCCTTCTATTAACTTAACCTGATGTTTGTTTGTAAGAAAATCTTTTAATCGATTTCTCGACCACTTCTCATGGATCTTCGGATTTTATATTTTAAACATAAACGTACTTTAAAAAAACAATAGATATACACATCCTAAAATGTCATTTGGGTGAAGGTAGCAGAAAGGCCACCAATGGATTTTCAAAAAAAAATTTGTTATCCGGTTTTTTACAACTTCCCATTGATTTTTAGGCTTCAAATTTTGCAGATAAACGTATTTTTAAAACCAATACACAAAACAGGAGCCACATTTGGGGGACTGCCGTAGGTCGCCAAAGGGATTTCTCAACAAACAATAAAAGACGTTTAAAAAATATTTTTGGAATAAAGTCAATACATGAATTCAGAAGCACCGACGGATCCAGGGGGATGGGGGATGCACCCCCACCAGATTATTAAAAAAATGTTATATGCTAAAAAATGATTTTTTCAAGCCCCACCAGATTCAGCAACGAATCCAGTAGGGATGCGGGGTATGAACCCCCTCGCTAGAATACTGTAAAACGAGAGTGCACACCGGTATGGGAATCCCATTACTACATATACAGGTGAACGGAGTTTCAGTGCCATGAAGATATTGAAAAGCTCATTGCGCAACAGAACGACAGATGAGTGTTTAACTGGCCTGGCATTAATATATATCCAATAGTGGTTTTGACCGTCCCAAGGACCGATGTTTTAAAATTACGAGGAACTTTGGATACATTTTTTGGATTAATATAAGTTTATTATTTATTTGTTATTTATTTATTTATTTATTAATTTTTTGATTTATTTTTTGATTTTTGAATAATTGATTGATTGATTTATTGATTGATTTATTTATTTATTTGTTTCTTTGTTTGTTTGTTTGCTTGTTTGTTTGTTTGTTTGCTTGCTTGCTTGCTTGTTTGTTTGTTTGTTTGTTTGTTCGTTCGTTCATTCATTCATTCATTCATTCATTTATTCATTCATTCATTCATTCACTCAGTCATTCATTCATTCATTCATTCATTCATTCATTCATTCATTCATTCATTCATTCATTCATTCATTCATTCATTCATTCATTCATTCATTCATTCATTCATTCATTCATTCATTCATTCATTCATTCATTCATTCATTCATTCATTCATTCATTCATTCATTCATTCATTCATTCATTCATTCATTCATTCATTCATTCATTCATTCATTCATTCATTCATTCATTCATTCATTCATTCATTCATTCATTCATTCATTCATTCATTCATTCATTCATTCATTCATTCATTCATTCATTCATTCATTCATTCATTCATTCATTCATTCATTCATTCATTCATTCATTCATTCATTCATTCATTCATTCATTCATTCATTCATTCATTCATTCATTCATTCATTCATTCATTCATTCATTCATTCATTCATTCATTCATTCATTCATTCATTCATTCATTCATTCATTCATTCATTCATTCATTCATTCATTCATTCATTCATTCATTCATTCATTCATTCATTCATTCATTCATTCATTCATTCATTCATTCATTCATTCATTCATTCATTCATTCATTCATTCATTCATTCATTCATTCATTCATTCATTCATTCATTCATTCATTCATTCATTCATTCATTCATTCATTCATTCATTCATTCATTCATTCATTCATTCATTCATTCATTCATTCATTCATTCATTCATTCATTCATTCATTCATTCATTCATTCATTCATTCATTCATTCATTCATTCATTCATTCATTCATTCATTCATTCATTCATTCATTCATTCATTCATTCATTCATTCATTCATTCATTCATTCATTCATTCATTCATTCATTCATTCATTCATTCATTCATTCATTCATTCATTCATTCATTCATTCATTCATTCATTCATTCATTCATTCATTCATTCATTCATTCATTCATTCATTCATTCATTCATTCATTCATTCATTCATTCATTCATTCATTCATTCATTCATTCATTCATTCATTCATTCATTCATTCATTCATTCATTCATTCATTCATTCATTCATTCATTCATTCATTCATTCATTCATTCATTCATTCATTCATTCATTCATTCATTCATTCATTCATTCATTCATTCATTCATTCATTCATTCATTCATTCATTCATTCATTCATTCATTCATTCATTCATTCATTCATTCATTCATTCATTCATTCATTCATTCATTCATTCATTCATTCATTCATTCATTCATTCATTCATTCATTCATTCATTCATTCATTCATTCATTCATTCATTCATTCATTCATTCATTCATTCATTCATTCATTCATTCATTCATTCATTCATTCATTCATTCATTCATTCATTCATTCATTCATTCATTCATTCATTCATTCATTCATTCATTCATTCATTCATTCATTCATTCATTCATTCATTCATTCATTCATTCATTCATTCATTCATTCATTCATTCATTCATTCATTCATTCATTCATTCATTCATTCATTCATTCATTCATTCATTCATTCATTCATTCATTCATTCATTCATTCATTCATTCATTCATTCATTCATTCATTCATTCATTCATTCATTCATTCATTCATTCATTCATTCATTCATTCATTCATTCATTCATTCATTCATTCATTCATTCATTCATTCATTCATTCATTCATTCATTCATTCATTTATTTATTTATTTATTTATTTATTTATTTATTTATTTATTTATTTATTTATTTATTTATTTATTTATTTATTTATTTATTTATTTATTTATTTATTTATTTATTTATTATTTATAACATTACAATGAAAAAATTGCTTTATCGCTTGTATGCATTTTAAAACAAATGGAAAGAAAAAAATAGATTAAATATTAATAAATTTTTTTTATTTTGAATTTATTTAAGTACGGCAAATATTTTTAATTTATTAAATTAGGTAAAAATATATAAAAAAATGTCTTTATATAATTATTTAATATGAATAAATTAATTTGTCATAGATAGCAGATCGTCACTCAAAAATGTCTTACACAGACGTCTCACACAGATGTCTTACACAGACGTCTCACACAGATGTCTTACACAGACATGGGCTATTATATATATATTAATAACGCATTGCCTTAAGAAACAGATGATGTTATTGATAGATTTGCAGCCATCAAGTATAGGCGTCTTGATTTTGCACTGTAGATTTTGTTTTTCTAAAAAATTTGACTTCCGTTTTGAATGTTGTCTTTGTGCATACTGTTTGTTTTTTAACTTCTTAAAAGCAGATTTAGATAATTTGGGCGTCATTTGATAGAAAAGGGCAGCCCCAAAAAAATTAAAAAAAAATGTTTACAAATAAATATAGAGGAAGTTTTAAAAAATTTTGAAAAATTGGTATACCCCGAGGTTTTTCCAAAAAAAACATCTTGAAGAAGGTTTATAAAAATAGTTTCTTGGGAGGGTAGGGGTGGAAAACATCAGTACATTATTATGAATTTAAACATTATATAAGTCACAATAATAAAATATTCTAATTTATTCAAACGCCATTGTTGCTCTTGCTGTAGCTATATGTCAATCGTTGTTGTACACAAGATAAATTTAATAAATTAATAAACATGTAAATAGGATCATGGTTTGAATTAAATTGTGATATCGTCAAAAGATGAAAACATTAAAAACAGGCACAAAATATTGATTTGACTAATCATTTGAAAACATGTATTTTTGAATTTACATATACCAAGAAGGCAACACATTTTAGTAGGTAATTAATTAAATAATTAGTAGGTACTTAATTAAAAACAAATTATATAACTAATTAGACGTATTGTTGAAATTAATAATACGTCAAATGATAACACCAATATCGGAGCATGACGACGACACCAGCTTAAACTCTGTCATGTTCTTAAACGCTTCTTTTATACTTCCACCTGGCGACAAATCCGTAACCAGGAGCCAAACTAGGAAGAGATTTAACGCCCTTAGCTTCAATATCTTTCTGAATATCAGAATTGCCGGTCTCGGTAGCCAAGGTGACGACTGGCTTGGAGGGAATGTTGAAACCGTCCTCGGTTTTTGTCAGGTCTTTGTTGGCTGTTGATGGCTTGTCACTCATGTTGATGACAATCAGAAGTCTGTAAAAAAAGTTATTTGAATTTTGCTGTTTTTTTGATAACACAAAAACATTCAGTAAAAGTGTATTTTTAAAAATGTTTTATTACATATTATTATTTTACTCTTTTTAGTTTTTAAGCAATCCTACATGAATTTATTTAAGTTTTTCATCCAATATATTTAAAAAAAACATGAATGAAGCTTGTAGCTAGATAGCCAACTTTGGCGGCAGAAGGCTAGCAAAACTCCGGCGTAATTTTGACTTTCCATTTTAATAGTTTGCTTAATCAGAAAATTAAATAAAAAATCCAAACAGTATGAAACAGTTAAAATCTTAAATGAAGTTCACCAAACTCTACAGAGAGCCACGACCGTCATTTATTTACTTAGAGCCGTACACAAACAAAATTTGTGCCCTAATGGGATAAAAAAAACGCTAAAGTATTATATATCTTTGATAATAACTTGAATATTATCATCATAAACTAATACGCCTGCAAAATTTCAGATCAATCTGAGAACGGGAAGTAAGTGAAACATCGATTACAAGATTATCAGATTGAAGATTATCATTCCACGACGAAGTTAAGTGAAAGTTTATAAAAATCAAATAACCGATCTGATCCTTCATGCTCTCTGACAAAATAAAATATCTCGTCATCGGCTTTTCCAAAGTGGATGCTGCCATATTGAAGAGCCGGTTCGTCACGTCGCAATGTTGACAACAACTTTACAAACTTCCAAGTGCTTGTCGGCGCTTCTTTTTGAAACTAAAATGAACAAAAAATTAGAAAAAAACTAATTGTTTAATTCAATAAAAAATTATTTTAAAAAATAGCAGATTTTATCAAGCTGTTTCGGTATGAAAATAGTCAATCAAAGTTCATTTTGTTACCATGTTGGCATTGTGAAATTCTTCTTTCACCAAGCAACCATTGAAATACTCGCATTTTCAGATAACCCGTTGAATAACTTAAAAATTCAAAACCTATAAGTCTGTTTTTTTAAGCTTACTTGTATATTTGAAGTGTTGCTTGTGTCGCTTGCAAGCTTTAGCCATGGCGTAGTTCCAGAACTGTTGCTGAAGCCGCAATCGGTCTGATTGGTCCAGCACATCAAGCTCCTGTAGCCCATTCGTGAAATGTTCTGGAAAATTAAAATAGAATGTATTTGAAATGCAACTATTAAATTATAATTTAAATCAATAAATTATGAAAATTGATTCATCTGTTGATCGTAATGTATATTTAAATAGGTACTTACTTATGAAGATATTATAAGCATTAAAAATTATTTTCACTATTTTTTACGTAAAAACTAAAATTCAATGTTAAATTTGAATCAATTACTTTTGGGGTATGACTCAGTGGATCTAACTGCAGATTAGATGAATCACTATCATCTTCCAAATCAATTTCTTCTCCGTAATATAGCAGAACTGATCCTGGAAGAGTAAATTTGAGAAGTTGGAATGCTCGCGTGTGGATCCCTCCTACCAAAGTATGAAGTCGGCTTCTATCCTGATCACCAGTCTGAGGAGAAATATTATTGTAAATATGAACATAAATATAAAAACAGTGACTCCATAAAAAAGTTTTTAGTTCAATACAGAGTTTTTTCAGGTGTCTGGTGAATCTAACAAAAAATAGCCATATTAGCCAGGACGTACTTTATTAAACGTGTGTCGGAAGTTAATGGTTTACATTTTACATTTGTAGTTATCATTTGATGGGTCTATGCATTGTGACTTGAAAATATATAAAGTTATTACTAATTTTCAAAGTGTGTCTTTACTCTTGCAGCAATATTCTCCTACGATACGGAATTTACCTATAACCAACATCGTACATTAAAAATGAATCGTGTTACAGATCCTGGATCATTTCGAACGACCCATGCCAGTTTCAATTAATTATTGCAGACGTCCAGTCCTTTTCTGTTACTTATGAGTTGAGTTCATGCCATCATAGCCTCATTATTGACATCTACAAGTTAGGTCACCCCAAGCCCTAGTCCAAGAGTAAGAAAATTTGATTTTTTATCGAGCTAATCAACTAAATTATTTGCCCATATATTTAATTAAAAGGAAGTCAAAATTAAAATAGATTTAGGTAGCATTAAAAATTAAAATAAGTTTAGTTAGTAAAAATATTGAAATAGATTTAGGTATTATTAAAAATTGAAATAGATTTAGATTCTATTAAAAATTGAAATAGATTTAGGTAAATATATTGCTAGACCACTAACCGCCCAGAAAGAAGTGGCGCTAGGAGGAATCGAGTCAAACCAATTCTTCAAAAGTTCTCGAACTTCTTTGGCGCTTGAGCTCGATGGCATGATATTCAAAAGCTGAAAGTTGATTGGTAAGTGTGAGCCATGGCAACCATTACGACTGTAGTATTCCATTGGATCGGAACCGTCGGTCATTAAAACTCTGCATTGTTTGTGTTTTTTAAAGACAAAAGTTTTATTATTTTGAATTTGCAAATAAAAAACCAATTAAATCCGTTTAAATAAATAAGAAACAACAACCTTAAACCTTCGCCGTTTTCTACAATGCTACGCCACCTGGTGATTAATTCAAAATTTTCTTTCTGTTTTCGAGTTCTACTATGAGCATTAACGTCACCATTTCCCTAAAATATAACTTCGTTTCAGGTTTTGAATAAACTAAATTATTAAATTATTTTCAAAATTAATCTTACGTCGTATGTTTCATTGGCAAAATCAGAATTCTCAAACAGTAAATCACTTCCAACAATCCGGAAACCATCTACTTTCAAACTTATCCAAAACTCCAGAACATCCTTAAGAAATTAAAATGGTAATTTTTAAAATATATGAGCAAAACAATTTTTTTTATTTTTCGCGGATTCATAGAAGTTGAGAAGGTCCATGTCACACTCCCACTCCCTCTCTCCCTCACTACCTTCACTCATATGTAGACGGCTGGAATATTGAGCGAAAAAGTTGTGATAAAGTGAATAATTAAAAATTTCATAAGCCAAAAATAAGCAAAAACATTTATTTTGCTTGATTGCATGCACTTAATTGCGTTGTCTTTGATGGCTAAGCAGCCATATTTTTTTTGCTAGCATTTTGGGTTCACATTTTTGCCTACAGAGGCGTCATTTAGGAGAGATAGGAGGGGTGGTTGCCTTCACAAAACTTTTCTGAAAAAAGTTTGTTTTTTAAGAAAAACAGGTATGAAGTTTGTTTAACAATTTTTGAAAAAATACCTATGACTACCCCCTTCCCGATAATCAGCTAATTTTAAGTAAAAAAACGTATATAGTTTTGGAACAATTTTGGAATTTGTTGGCTTTTGAAACATTTTGCCCCCCCCGCAACGCTTTTGTTGAAATGAAGCTCCTGCTTGCTTTCGAATTCTCAAAAATCTAAATTAGATTGAACACAAAAGTGCAGTGACATTTTGTTTTCGTAATAATTGTTGATGTGTTCTTCTTTGAATCTTATTGATATTTTTATAAAAAAAAATTATTTTAATTTCGTGAAATCACTTATGGTTAACTTAATGCGCACGATCCAGAACAAAAGTTTTACTTGAAGTTGTTCTTGAATGTAATTGCTTCTCAAATTGAGGTCTGGCTGTGTTTTAAGAAGTTGGTGGAGATAATAATCATTCGTAGGGTCAATTTGTGACCAAGAGCTTTCCCCGAATGGACTTGTCTGTTGAAGAAACAATGAATACATGTCTAGTGAATACTTTAAAATTTGAATTACTTAATAGAAACCTGAGTATTCGCACATTTTAGCGTACGATAAAATAACTCATCCATTCGCGTTCCAGAATGTAATAGAAAACAAGTAAATTAAAAACGAATTTTTAAAACCAATGCTCTTATATGTAATTAAAACACAAATTTTGCAATCAATTTTTTCTTATATTACTCTTTTATTTTATATTAAAGTCGAAATATCTTAATTATATCGAAATATCGAAATTAATTAAAATTAACTAAATTAATTGACTTAATGTAAAACTAATAATTGAATATTGCATTGTCTTCTATTTTGAGCATGTATGCAAAATTTGAAAAAAATCTATCATCAGGAAGTGACTCAAAAATTGATTGCAAGATTTGAAACAGACAGAGAAACAAACAGACAGACAGAGAAACAAACAGACAGACAAAGAAACAGAGACGACGAGTTAATAAAAGCATTGGTAATAATAATAAAAATATCATCAAAAAGCATCGAATTTAAATATCTCAACTATTTTCATGAAAATTTCGTACACGCTTGAGAATCGCGGTCAGTGAGTGTGGTTCGTGTTAACTTGGTAAAATAGTCTGCCAGTCGGTTAGCGTTTTGTGGTCAAGAAAACCCTCAAGAAAACCCTCAAGAAAACCCTCAAAAAACCCTCGATAAAACCCTCAAGAAAATTAACTAAATTAATTGACTTATTGTAAAACTAATAATTGAATATTGCATTGTCTTCTATTTTGAGCATGTATTCAAAATTTGAAAAAAATCTATCATCAGGAAGTGACTCAAAAATTGATTGCAAGATTTGAAACAGACAGAGAAACAGACAGATAGAGAAACAAACAGACAGAGAAACAGACAGACAGAGAAACAGACAGACAGAGAAACAGACAGACAGAGAAACAGACAGACAGAGAAACAGAGACGACGAGTTAATAAAAGCATTGGTAAAAAACAGTTTACCTATTCGCACTTCAGAATATAAGAAAAAAACAGTTCACCTATTTGCACTCCGAAGTATACGGTAATTCCGAATCAGTGTTCAAAATATTCTTTTACTTAAAAATAATTGTACTCCGGTTGTTGAATTGATAAGTAAGTATAGGCATTTTCCAATTGCAAAAGCCACTCTATTTTAAACAATTTTCTAAATATTCCCATAATATTAAGAATGTGTTTGCAAAATAAAGCTAATTGAACAATTAAAGGAAAAAACGAGCTTTTCAACACAAACTTTTATTTCAAATACACTCGATTTAGAAATACGAAAGATGTTCAAATAAGTTTTTTCTTTATTGAATTATGTATTGTCATCCAATATAAAGCTATGCCAACTTTGCCTGGCTAATTGCGAACCAATCCCAAGCCTGGATAAAGGAGGAGGGACATTTAAAAGGATCAAACTTTTATCCACGACAGGAAGTACTTATGTGCTTCCTACACAGCCAATTCAGTCTTAAGACACTTGCTGTAAAAGACTATAAACTATCACAAAAAAAGCTATGCTAAAAGTTTCAGCTTCCTAGCTAGTCAAAAAGCTGGATAAATTTTACTTGCAAGATTTGCGTACAGAGAAAAACATCCACAAACAGAGATTGCAAGTTGAATAAAAGTTTGGAGAATAAGCTCCTGTTTTCACGGTTATTTTTTAATTACTTGTTGAAATAATAGTTATTCTTTCGATAAATAGTAAACTAAAAATTTGATTTTTTTAGAAATATAGTTAAACCCGGTAATGTCGATGGTCTAGGTAGGGGTTTGCCAATAAACGTCGAGATTAGTGATGATCGAGATTAGTGGGTTCGACTTTATAACAGATGTTATTAGTTTTTCGCCCATCTTTGATGTGATGTCATCTGACGTCCTATTTTTTCAGATTTCATTATGTAACATTTTTAACAACTATAATAAGAGTCATTTTTGAAGAAATAGGTTCTTACTACTTTATTACGACAGCAAATATTCTTGTTTTTTATAATTATAAAAAAATTGATAAATGAGTGCAAAAAACAAACGAAATTTTTATAGACTCCATCGTGTTTTTTTATTTATTTATTTATTTATATATTTATCGCATTCTTGTAGTACCAACATACCCAGTTATTTGGAATTTCCGTTGCTTTGACATACGAATTCCAGCCATGGTCGTATGAGACTGCTTGTGAAGCTTCTTTGAACCACGGATGATCCAAACCAGAGTGGTTAGGCACGAAATCAATAATGAGTTTGAGTCCTAGATTTTTGAATTTGAATATATGTATATATATATATATATATATATATATATATATATATATATATATATATATATATATATACATATACAGATAGATAGATTGAAATTGAAAGAAATTTATTTTTGTCGGCAACAAAACTGTTGCGAGCAGCTGTGATTGAAATAATTAGTTGATTGAAGAATTACCTGCAGAGTGAGTTTCATTGATGAGCTTTTTGAAACTTTCCAGATCTCCAACACTTGCATCAACATCCAGGTAATCTTCTACTTCATAGCCGTAATCATATGTTCCGTTATATTCTGAGGCAGAATCCGACAAATTACTTCTGGACTTAAAAATGGAGCTGAGAACCAGTCCTGTGACTCCAAGTTCCTTCAAGATTGACAGTTTTTCAGCAACTCCTGTAAATGTTATTTTTAATTGCGTATAAGAAGTGTGCGACACAGAGTGAAATTTTCTGAAATTTATAGTTTAAAACAATTAAATAGAACTTCGCAAATTAAATTACTTTTAAATATAAATCAAGATAGCACGGACGGACAGACAGACGGACGGACGAACAGATGGATGAATGGATGACAGAAAAGAAGAAATCTCTGAGTTATTCACTTTGAAATTGAAAAACTCAAATAATTGAGAGATGCAAAACGATTCGTTTTATTTTAAAATGATGTTGTATCATCTTATGGTGGTCTTTACACACTTTTATGTATAACTTGACTTCTCTGTCTCTCTGTTGTGAAATTTTTCTGTCTCTCTGGGGATAATAGGGTTCAGCACATCCCGATTTCGGATACACGTGTGGGCGGCAGGAAACACTAGAGTGCGCTTTATAATTCTCTACTACTGCTACTGCTACTGCTACCACTACCACCACTACTACTTCTACTACTACTACCATGTCCACCTCTGCGCATAACAAACAAACAATTTTTGTATACCGTGTTTGAATATAGCGGTTTTTTTGTTTGATTTGATGCCGACGCGAAACTAGGTGTGTCGATTGATTTAAATGTTTTAAATTTGTTATTTTTTCGAGTTCCTACCTGCGACATCACCGATTCCATCGTTGTTTTTGTCGTAAAAACTTCTTACGTACACCTGATAGAAGACACCTTTCTGCCACCAGTGAGGCTGAGGGAAAGGCTCACACCTTGGAGTTTTAACGCTCAGAACTATGACCGTCACTAAGAATGCCAGCCAGATGAGCCAAAATATCAACTGAATCACAAAATTTTAAACTTTGAAATAAAACAACACCATCCGAACCAGCTAAATGAAAAACATTGTTATTAAAAAATGACGGAAATTTTGAATATTTCTAAAGTCAATTTAACTTCAGTGACCCGTGTGACCTACTTACTGGTTCAATAAAATAAATATTTTTTATAACATACGTGCTTTCACGGGTTAGATATAATCGATCAGAAAACTTATACTTACAATGCTGACGAATCGAAATGTGTTCCAGAAGGAAGTATTTGAGAATTTGATGACGTCTTCTTTAGACATGTTGACATATGGAGCAGTTGCGCTTGATCTACTCCTGGTTGACGACCTTCTTGATGGCTTATCATAATTTTGCATTTCAATCTGAAATGTGTGTTTGGTAATAAGATTTTTACTATTATTTAAAAGAACTTTAATTAATCAAACAAATGCTCAGGATTTTCATAATAATAATTGAATTGCTAGACCTTTAATTAGACTAACTAATAAAAATAAACTCGATGCATAACATTCTTTATATTAAAAATACCTACCTTCACTTGATTTTTCTCAATCTGCTCTTTTGAAAAGATTTCTTCATAAGTGTCTTCAATTTTTGCTTTTCCTGAAATGCCATTCGTGTCACTGGAGCTGAATGACGTCACAGCGATGTCATCGTTTGTGAAACTTGTGTTGTCCATACTGGGACCTGGAAGCTAGTTGTAAAAGTTATTATAATAGCACAAATGTATTTCTCTCTTTAATTAACTTTATTTTATTTTCTTGAAGCCACCTAAAACATCAATATAAACCTTTATGGCCAATGGTTGCTTCCTAAATTCAAAACAGCTCAAATGAAATCGTTTTAATAAATAATTTTATTTCTTCGAATCAGAACTCGTGTAAACAAAATTTATTTGCTTGCTGCGGCTATAAGTATAAGTGCATTCATTCTGTGTGAGACGGTGTGTGTGTGTGTGCGTGTCTGTGTATTTGTTAACGCACGTGCACCTGTACCTATTTCTTACGACATGGACTCTTCAGTGAAGAGGATTTAATAAACTGCTAACTCAAAGCTGACAACTTTTTGATGAAATCTTCCATTGCGCATGCCTGGCCGTTCTGAAACTTTTCAAGAAAAATAAAGTTAAAAACGTTACTGAAAAGAAATTTAGTGAATAGTCCACTGGATGAATCGGGAATAAGCCCGACCGTCTTTGTTGAACTTTGAACCCTGTTGTCTTATCGACGGTCGACGACGATGATGATAATGATGATGATAAGAAAAGCCGAGTAAACAATAAATAAGATAAGAACCACGAGTATGTTTCATATCTTTGTAAATAACGACAACGGTGCTCTAAACAATAACAATTTCTAAAAATTCGTAAAATCTCAAAGCACTCATATCACAAATGCTCAACATGCGAGAAAGCATAAAATTCAAAACTCATTCGAAATAATTGCTGAGCACTTGAGCACGCTTCTTGGCAGTGCGGGAACCAAGTTACAGCCAAGCTTTTCTTATTTATCTTTGTAAATTTTATTCTCTTTTTCTTTCATTACCGTTCAGCAATTTTTTTTCTTCTATGAGCAAAAGGAACCATCTCTAATGTAATTATTAACCATAAAAAAAAGCAACTCATCTTTCAGAACGTCTACTGTCACAATCACTGTCAGCTTATAACAACGGCTACTAATTGATTAGCTGTTCAATCTGTTTCACTCTCCATTGAAATTTTAGCGATTGAACCGCAGTTCACACACAAAATTACAAGACAGTGACTTACTGACTCCTCGGCAAAAACTTTTATGCTTATGTAATTTGAGTCTATGCTGTTTTTTGCATTTTTCGCATTGAAAGCATCCCATATTTTATAATAGTTTATAGTATTTTAAGAGTTTAATAGCAGTATGTTAGAAATACCGAAGTACTTCCTTTCGCGGATCATAATTTGATTCTTTTAATCTTCCCTCCTCTTTTATACATGCATGAGACTGGCTTACTCAATTTTTTTTTTATTTTGTGAAACAATTTTAAATGAACATTTGAGAAATAATTAACGTGAAGTTTTAATCATTCTCCGTCTCGGAAAAAAGAAAGCTTGCTTTAAGTTGTTTTAATAATATTTAAAGTATCCGCTAGGTGGCGAATTAGTAACCTACCGATTAATTGAATTTTAAGCGTGTTTTTCAAAGATCGAAGACTTGAGCGAACTTGTTTATTTCATTTTGATTTAATTTTAGTTTGAAATTCAAGATTCGTGAAATGTAATATTTTTGTCCGTTTTTAGTAGAACTAGTTGAAATTTTATTTTAGCTCGCTATTGAGATAAATTATGTTTTCAATAGAAAATAAAAAACTGTAAGCAACGAAGTAAGTGGCAAACTCCGCCTCAAATACTGCAAACCAGAACCATGACTGAATAGGTGAGGAGAGAAAGAAGAACTTAATCAAATTATGATCTGAGACAGAAAATATTTCCGCGTTCCCTACACACTACTTTTCAGTTTTAAGAACAATGAGTTGCAGAGGAGTAGGGAGGGGTCGGGGGTACAGGTGTCCCCTGGTGGTATTTCGAAGGAGGCGTGAAAGGCTTTTGGAAAAGGGCGCCAAAAACTGGTAACTTTGTTTGTAAATCACCTACGACTTCCTCTCCCCCGGACATCAGCTATTTTTTGAAGATATGTTTACAGATGGGACGTATTTGTTGTTTCCCAGGGTGCCAAAACTTTTCGCTATGCCTCTGATGTATTGAGAACGATAGATTATTCTAAAAAAACTAATGTCCAATAGGACATAATCAAAATGGAGCTAAATAAACCTTAAACTAATACCAAATAACATTTTTGAAATATTACATTTTGATAGTCTGTAAAAAAACCCTTAATTTGAACAGCTTTCGTATTTCTAAGTCGAGTGTATTTAAAATAAACGTTTGTGTTGAAAAACTCGTTTTTTCCTGATTGATTTGTTAGTTGGTATTTTTAATCAGAGCTTTGTTGTGCTTTTATTTGACTTAATTTTTGATTTGTTAGTATTTCTTTTCCTACTGATTATTATTGTTTCTTTTTCCGATTGTTTGTCGTCACCATTGATGCTTTACTTTTTCGTTGTGATTTATCATGTAAGTGATTGAAAAAAATATTTTTTGTATTTGTTAGTCTTAGGTTCATTGGTAGTGCTGCCTTATTGAGGCCATTTTGAAATCATTTCCATATAATAATAGTTTCTTTCCTTCAGTTATCTATGCTTTTGCTGAATGTTTGTTTTATTGTGTTTGTTGGTAAATTATGCTGGTAGTCCTCTAATTAGGTGTGTATGTTGTAATTTTTGTTGCTTTTTTATGTTTTTCAGAACATTTTTATTTAGCTTATTTATTGGAGAGCTAGTGACTTTGAATTTAAGAAAATGTGCCTTATACGTTTGTTTGATTGGTTAATTGAAGCTGCTGCTGCTTACAAGGTAACATATTTCATTATATTTTATTCGATAGAGTTTCACGTTTTACATTATGTTTAGTTTAAGTTCGAAAGATGGCAGAAACATTATAACTTTATCCAATTAAAGTTAAATAAAACTGAAGAAATATAAATGCTATTACCGAAACAAAAATAAAGTATAATTAAAAATAAAACAAAAAAATTTATTTGTATTTATTAATTCAAACCTTAAAAAATAATAAAAAAAATATTTAATCCAGAATTTTTATCAAATGTTTTTCAGACTCAGGAATTTGGCTCGCTCTATCATCTTAAGTCAGTTATGCGGAGTTTTTGTTATGTTTTCTTGTTACCTTCTTTCTATAGTTGCATATTTGTGAGTTTGCTGCTACATGTCATCGCAAGACCTGTCGAAAGGACAGCAATATGAACATTCCAGGATTGTCTCTTCGGCTTGCCGTGCAAGAAGACCTATAAATTGTCTTCTTGTGTGACTGCTATGTATCCTTGCATGTCTGTGCTTATCTCGTTCTTCACCCGAGCATATTTGTATCATTCAGTAAAGTTGGTGTCGCAGGTATTTCCAGTTTACAGGAGTTCATGAGTGGTTAAATGTTAAATCAGGTGCATAGGATTCATCACCGGATTTCATTTTTATTTTCATGATAGGTCAAGGTTCCTTGTCCTTGACACAGATACTTTTTTCCTAAAAGATATTTATATATGATTTCGTTTGTTTCAGTTGATGTTGTCTGGCCTTCTGTATTTTATATATTTTATATATTTTGTGCAGTGATTTCTCCAAACTTCATGCATCTGTTATTTACAATAACTGAAATAAAATAATTCATATATGATGATAACACCATCTCTGATTATTATTACTTTTTTAATGAATAGAGGTTTCAGTTATCTCTTTGTTTTGTTCCAACTACCTTTTAGTATTTTGGTGGATTTAAGTGAAGGTACCTGTAATATAGATTTAGAACAACTATTAGTGGAAATTTTTGTTTTGGTCTGAGCAAATATATTTTGATTTTTATCATTTCAGTAAGTCGATCATCTGTTTATTATATCTCCACCGGAGCCTTTGTCCAGAGCAGTTGCACCTTGAAACTGTTGATGGCTGTTATTCACTTCTTTTCGGTAGAAGAAAAAGTTTGCTATAAACAAGGTCACATGTGCATCTATCATCATCCACACAATCCATCAACCCACTCATCCATAAATTCATCCATCAACCAATCCATGAAACCATCCAATCTGTTCATTCATTCACTCGTCCATCAATCTATCCGACAATACATCCGTCCGTCAGTCCATCCATCTATTCGTTCATCCAGCAATTTATCTCTCTCTCCATTCGTCCGTCAATCTATCCATCCATCTGTATCCATCCATTTATCAGTTTATTCGTTCATTCATCCATACAGAGGTCTATCATATTAACATATTCATCCATCCATCACTTCAGCAAAACCAATATTCTAATCAATTAAATAGATCAAGCTCCACACACCGTTCTAACAATGCACGCTTTGAAAACGAATGGCACACATTTGTGAGTTGTCAGGGTCGCAAATGCTATATGCCCACAAGCTTGTTTAGCAGTAGATGTCTTTTTTTATATACTTCTCTCTATCATAGCAAATCTCTTTTTTTATCTTTCGTACAGTGTGTCTCTCTCTTTCTCTCACTTTATATCTCTTAAATCTCTTTTTCTCCTTTCTTAGCCATCTTCCCCTCTCTTTCTCTTTCTCTCTCCTTTTCTTTCCCCCTCTTTTCATATCTTTTCCTCTCCTTCTCCCCTCACTATTTTTCTCTTTCTCTCTTTTATTTTGTTTTTTTCTTCTTTTTGTCTCTTTTTCATTTTTTGTTTTTCTCTATGTGACCTTGGTGATATGAACAGTTCGACAACAATGTTTGAAGAATATTTTTCTTTCTTAATATTTTTAATGAAGTTTCAATTTTTTCAAAATCATACGTAGGTCGGTCCATTAATCATTAACAACATATGGTAGGAAGGCTTATGGAAATTAAATTAGTTATCATAAAATATGCTAATGATGTGTTTTAAGCTCACATATACTTAATACTTACCCATGAACACACATATTCGTATATATATATATATATATATATATATATATATATATATATATATATATATATATATATATATATATATATGAATATATATATATATATATACGAATATGTGTGTTCATATATATATATATATATTCATATATATAAAGTACGTATATACTCATATATATGCCACATATATATACAGAGCGCGTATAAACATCCTGGCAACCGTGTTTATGTGGGCAGATATAACACATGGGCCATAAATAAATGCACCAATATACGAATACGGCTTCGGTCTCTCTCTCTCGTCCAATGTTGGTGCAGGGCAATTGGAATAATTCTGCATTTATTGCATCTTAATTACTATTAAGAAACAAATTAAATGGTCATAGGAGGCACGTTTTATGAAGCAATTTCGATTTTATGTTTCATAGTAGAAAAAAAAGTTTAAATTCAACCAACGGATCTCTTAAGTAAGAATTTTTTAAAAATTGTAAGGCGACGATTTAAATTTTTTTTTCAACAAACAAAACGACACAATTTGCAGTCATTTCCACAACAGCTGACAACAACAACAACAACAACAACTGGATAATGCATGTCCTATGGAGAATACTTACGAAAACCATCCAGACAAATAATTGCATTTCAAAATTGGCGCCACTACACAGCCAACCATCCAATCAGAAACAATCATTTTAATCACGTGGATAAACGAAAAGAATGAAAACAGCGAAAGTTCTGCTCCTGTTAACGGCACTGGCGGCCGATATTTAGAAGGGTAATAAAGGTCCTTTTATGGCCCTTTGACGACGCCGTTACTAGGGCTGATCTGCTCATGCAATCAGGTGGGTTGTTGGTACTTGTTGGACAACTATCAAATCTCAATCTTCCTTTTTTGTCCTTGTTCGTGTCTGGTTATGTTTTCATGGTGTATTTCTAAGTTTCGCTCTGAAATGTCTCGGTTGATTTTCTGTTTTGTGGTCATATTGAAGCAACGTTTGTTCTTAATTGCTGATTTGTTTTATTTTAATGTGCGGTTGAGTATGTGTACTTGTGTGTGTTTGTGTGTCCGTGCGTGATTGTTAGCTATGTGACTGTGCACGTGTAAACGTCTCTTTTCTGTTTTACAAGTTTTCAATTAGCAAAATATTTTGAAAAATGTTGCGGTTTTTTTGCTCAATTGTTCAGCCAGCAATTGTCTGCTTTTATAAGTATTTATTGCTATTTATGTAGTCGCAATATCACTACCGGCTTGGCTTTCGAAATGAAAGCAATTGTTGCAACGATTTCAAGAACATTTAAGTTAGGACAAGAGTTTCTACTCAAATCTTACAAAATAAAATACATGTTGAGCTTTTGACTGGCAATTTAAGATTTAAGATTATGTCATTTAAGATAAGTAGTCTATGTTTAGGAGGCGATTGTTTGCTATGTGATGATAGTGATGATGATGATGATGATGATGATGATATTAATATAGATGATGTTGGTGATGATATTGAAGCAAATGATGATATTGACGTAGATGATGGTGATCATGACAATTCCATGTTTTAACAAGGCATGAATTTAGTGATCAGTTTTGATATGAAAACGAAAATGTCGATGCATTGAGAACTGGTGATGGTCGCGTTAACAAAGTTATCAGAGAAGCAATCACACAAATAATTAAATAAGTAATAATTATAATAAAAACGATGTAATAGTAATAAAATAACATAAATAATAAAACCCAACGGCCGTGCTGTGAAGAGCAAGAGTCTTGTGTAATAATGTACGTGATGTCATGATGTAGGTGTGTGTGTGGAGCAGGTGGAGTTGAAGTCGTGGAACGATAATGGTCCTGTCATCATTTGCAATGCATAAACAGAAAGCACAGATGATTCACTGATTCTCAGAAGATCTTGTGTTTTTATTTGCACAAATTTCAAACTTCGTATGCAGCAAATGTCCATAATCTAATCACCGCCACTAACAAATTCAAATTTCACCAGTTTTTTTCCGAAGTATTTTTTTAATTTAGAAAATAAAAATTTAAAGAAAAAAAATTGAATTTTTCAGAGCTCTCCTCGCCATTAAATTATGCACAACAACAAAAAGACGTAATAGACTCTGAAAGACCGCCACGAAAAGGAGTCAATAGACAAAAGGAAGAAGCTGCTGAATACCACGTGACACAGAAGAGACCAGAAGGAAAGACAATAAATAAATAAAAATATTTTTTTTTATAATTACTGTTCAACCAATTAGAAACAAAATTCCTTATATTTTCAAACCATCTGAAATTATTTCAAATCAAACATTTCAACGACATGTGCTCTGCTTCGGTGTGCACTGACTCGCCATTTGTCGGCATGTCACAAGACCCGAGCCTCGTCGAAAGACATTTCAAGGTCGCCATCGACAACGTCGTCGTCTCAGAATCTGCCAACGCCAGCAACAACAGCTTCCTATCAACGACTAGTCCATCGATTATCAACAACAGCAACTCAACGACCAACATCGACAACAGCACAAATGCTGTCACTCCCTCCTGTTTTCTCCCAGAAGCTCCCCCGACGACTCCCATTGTTTTAGCCGACTTAGAGCGAGCCTCGAGCAATTTTTCAAGCAGCACCAATCAGCCGTACGTCACAACCGAACCGCCGGAAGAGGCTTTCATCAAACCATTCGCGACCATCTCTGACTTTAGGAACACATTCCAAACCGGCTTCGGAGCAGGCGACCTACTCAGTCAGCCGCTATATGGGCAGCACCACCGATCTTTTCTGGAAGATCTCAATCAATCACCCCACCCTCCTTCAAGAGATGGCGGAATAAAGCCTGGCATCGTCGACCAGTTTTCTTTGTTTAATAATTTTTCTCAATTTGAAAGTCCACCACCGACTGACCAATATTCTCACAGGGTGGCAAACGTACAAGACTCGCCGAAAGTTACCAGCGATTTAAAATCTCATCCAAGTTTTTCTTACGGTTCAAATTTTTATAATTCAAGAAACAACTTTGCAGAAGATGCGTCTCCGGCGCCGCAAAATCCCTGGAATTCCCAGCAGCACCAAAGTTTCTCATCAAAGTTTTTCCATTTTCCCCAGCCACCCTCGTCTCAAATGTTTCAATCTCAATTCCATTACCACTCACCCTTATCCCAAAATTTTAACGGAACTCCTAAAAAGTTCAACTACCAGCCGCAAGCCATTTATCCCAGCTACCGTTTTGCATTAGAAAGTTTTGATCCCGGAGAAGCAAACGGTTCCAGAAAGCAGCCGATACACGACAGCAGTCATTCCACGCCAGATGGTGGCAAAAAATACGGATCTGGATCAGCAAAAGCCAGGCATAACTCTAGAAATTCTACCTCTGTAACTCCTTCAAATCTCAGTCAAGGAAACTTTTCTCCTCCTGCAAACTCTTACCCGCTTCCAGTCATGGTCGGTGGCTCTTATGAACTCGGTCAGGAAAAAGCACCAGCCGCTACTCACAACTTATTTGAGCAAACCTTTCCAAATTCGGCTTTCGCCAGCTATCAGCGCCCGTCTCATGCTGGCCAATTTGATAGCACTGGTCATATGAACTCGTACGATTACAAAGACAGGTCGAACGACTTTTATCCTCCGACTTTCCCGACCTCCTCGTTTCCTTCTTCATTTCAAAACTACCCCCACCCTGAACACCCCTTCAACAGACCACAACAAACCCACCACTCTCCAATTGCCAGCCAGCAACAACAAAGCAGGTTCGATTTTTCGGCCAATCAGTTTCAAAGCGAATCGACAGCAAGCAGCCAAGAGCTGAGCAAAAATCGAAGCCATTCTTATCCTGAAAAAAACTGCGATAAACCCCGTTTAGACTCCATCAATCAAAATTTTTCAAAACCGTTTCACAGCAAAAACATACCTTACCACGACTCATTTCAACCCCCTCAGCAACTTCAAATGTGTTCCACTCCCACAACATTCCAAACGACCTCAGTATATCCAGAAACCCATCATCCCAATCAACACCCGAACAGCAACAACAGCAACGTTCACCACCACGTCCAGCAACACCCGACTAGCAACCAGCATCATCATCAGCATTACCAAATCAATTCGGCCGCAGGGGGAATTCAGAAAGCGATTGACGAAGTGCCATCTAACAGCAGTTCCAGCACCAACGCCAACACCAACATTAACATTAACCCTAGCGATATCGACGAAAACAACCGACTGAACTTTGACGCAACTCTGGAAAACGAACCTCAAGGTCACAAGAAGCACTACCATTCCAATCGCTTTTCATACCCAGCGGAGCCGCAGGTCGACCAATCAGACGAGAAGTTCGGCACACACGAGGAAGAGGACGGTGAGGGAAAGGAGAACAAAAGATGCCTGGATGACATCGGACGTCAAGCAGTCGCTAGCCACGACCACGAAGAGGACGACGTGGGCAGCAGCCGCTCTGTAAGCAGGGCGTCGTCACCAGCTTCTACGACGCCATCATGCGACAACGCAGCTCGTCAGTCGCCCTCCTTCAAAAACGGCAAGATGCAGTCGGCACCCTCCTATCCTTGGATGTCCATCGTAGGTGAGGGCTTGCTTTTAATCTAACATTCTTGTGATGTGACGTGATCGAGTGTTTCTTTTTTCTACATAATTTAAACTCGCCTTCAGTCGATATCGGAAGAACTCGTTTCGTTAGCAGAAAACAAAAACATCGCGTTGCTTCGTTGATTGCTTTCTTCCTGGTCATGGCAGTGGATGAATTGAATTCATATGAGAACTATTACAACTATTACAACTATTACAATTCCATTATTTTTCAGAGTTAAAACTGACAATATTATAAATAACTAATCAGGTGTAAACTGCCCGTGCAACAACTCTACAAAACGATAATTTTTATTTTATAACATCGCTTCAAAAAGCGACATTCAGAGAGACGATTTTTAAAAATTTGCCAGAAAAAATGTTTTCTGCTGGAGACCTCCATGACTGCCTTTCTTTCTCTGACGATCTCTCCCTTGCATGCCTCCTCCACTTCTTTCATTGCTATCCTTCTCGTTGGATTGCTTGCTTCGTCCCATCAATCATCTTGTCTCGAAGCAAGGCAGCCAGAGGAGGAGCATCCAGTTTTCGTTGAATACCCGAAACAACCGGGGTTGTTTTGCTTTTCAGGAGAAATATCTCAGCAATATGGGAGCGAGTCTTACTACCAGTATGAATATGCATGACCTCATTAATATTAACGATTTGGCGGCTTTCGGGTAAGGCGCGAGTTTTTCAGCTTTGCAGCTGTGTACGCGCTGGTGTCCGTGTGGAATTAGAATCGGTTGTACATGGGCGCACCAAAGAGGATGGTTTAGGGGGTTAAAACCCTTCCCGAAACAAAATTTTAAATTTATTTTTTCAGATTATTATGTTGAATGTTTTCTTGGATGAAAACGTGACTAAATTTTAGATTTTTTTTAACAAAAATGAGGTAGGTCATAGGTCATCGGTCATTCTTAAATGAAAAGTTGATTTATATCTCTAAAAATGGAGTATTTTCAGCACCCAATCCTCAGATTTTTTTAGTTTTTCTTAGCTTTGCTCCCACCCCCTCCCGAGGATTTCGCAATTCTATGTTTATGAATGGAACAATCAAAATAAATATTGAATATTTTCAATGCTCGTTTTGCTGTTTTTCACTTGAACACTCTCCGAAACTGACACTTGACAACACCCATGTTTGTGTCCGTGGATCGGTGCGGGATCGGTATGATTGCTGTTGGTTATATCGATATGATAAATACGGAAGAAATTGCTGCATAGAAGATCATTGTAATATTTTACATGATGAAAATGGTATAAGATGTTTTTTCTATATAATCATGACAGTTGTTCGTACGATGAAGAGAATGACGAGATGACAGTCGTGGTGACAAATTATTCTTCGCTGTTGCTGTGATGACGTGAAATGGTAATAATAATGAGGATTATTTTCGCCTTTATTCTCATCGTAATTCTGTATTTTCTTAGTATGGCGGTATCTCTCTCTCTCTCTCTCTCTCTCTCTCTCTCTCTCTCTCTCTCTCTCTCTCTCTCTCTCTCTCTCTCTCTCTCTCTCTCTCTCTCTCTCTCTCTCTCTCTCTCTCTTTACCTCTCTCTCTCTTTATCTCTCTTTCTCTCTCTTTCTTTCACTTTCACTTTCTCTCTCTCTTTTTCTCTCACTCTCTCAGTCACTGTCGATCACTGTTTACGTCTTGGATTGTAATTTCCCACTCGGCTTCAGCCCTGTTATTACCCCAATGTTTGTTGTGCGCCACGGGAAGAAATACTTTACACGCGCACGCCGTGTGTACAACAACAACACAAACACACACAGCCGTGTTTACAACGACACACACAGCTGTCTCGATTACATTCAACAACAAGAACAACAATGATCGGTAATTTGTATTGAATCTAATCCAGCATCATTAGCAGCTGTTATTGATTATTTGTGATAGCGGGCGGAACAAGTCCTGATGCGCATGACAGTCGCCATGTTACAACAGCAACAACAAAACATTTGCAACAACATCGCAACAACAACATCAACAACAGGATCAACAAAAAATTTCCAACAACATTGCAACAACAACAACATCAACAACAGCAGCAACATTGCAACAACATTGCAACAACAACATCAACAACAGCAGCAACATTGCAACAACAACATCAACAACAGTAGCAATATCGCAACAACAACATCAACAACAGTAGCAACATTGCAACAACATCAACAACAAGTCAACCATTGACTTGTCTTATTACAACATGTGCGCATCGTCTCTCTTATGTGGTCGGCCATGAATTCTGTCATGTTCAGACAGATTCATCCGCTTATGATCCGCGCTTATATTTCACTTTGATCGTTAGTTAGCGAATATAGAGACTTTAGGAAGACAACCTTTTGAGTTTATTTTTAGACGTGCTTTTATAAGTTTGTTGCTCTTCAATTAAAGACAATCTATGAAATAGATTTATTATAATTTACATTGCGTTTTAAATCAGATTATCGCGTAAATTATTTGGAGAAAGGAAATTAAGAAAATTTTAAATCAATGTTCACCATGTTATTACGTTTATTAAATTTCACGGACGTGGAAAGAAAGATGTCACTGAAAAAAGTGAATTTGTGCATCGGAAATCACTGTGACACAGGGGGTACTGTATTATTCAAGCCCTTTTCTCGTCTCACACATACATGCACACAAATAACTCTACACATGCACTATCACGCGTGCAAAAAACCAAGCTGCGTGGACATATTGTAATCCATCATAGACTCACGTGCAGATATGCTCGCCCACTCACAGATACACACTACGCATACGCCTATATTAAAAAATTGCAATTTTAAAATTTTTTTATAATAAACGAATATACGTTACGATACGATAAATATATACCGATATATATATATATATATATATATATATATATATATATATATATATATATATTTATATATGTATATATATATATATATATACATGCACACTTACATACACATATACACACTAGACTGTAGAACGGCATTGAAGAGCAAAGCAAGGTCACTTATCGATTGAAGTAGCCTCATTGATCAAGCGTATACTGGCCACTTGAATGATGCCTCCCTTCCAACTGACCATGCTTCAGAATAACTTCGCTGGACTTGTATCAGTATCCCTGATGGTATTTGTAGTACATTTCGCCCCATTGTACATGGCACTGCAGTTAGTTATATAACTTTATAAATGAAATCTAACCTAATGATATAACGGAGTTAAAGTAACAACATCATAAAAACTTAATAGTTACACAGAAATAAATATTAGTATGGAATTTAATATCGTTAAAAAACTTAATGTAACAAAAACTCAGCAATGTTGTTTTCATGACCTTGACCTTATCTGTGCTGCTATCCAGTGAACGATTCGTGGTTTTTTAATGATATATTTTTATTCAATATATATATATCTATATATATAAAAGAACATGTCCTGACTGACTGACTGACAGATGACTGACTGATAATCAACGCCGAGCTCAAACTCCTCATCCTAGGAACGTGAAATTTGGAACTTATATTACTTTTATAGCGTAAACATCCGCTAAGAAAGGATTTTTGAAAATTTTGCTCCCGAGGGGAAAAAACTGGAAAACAAACTTTTTTCTAAAACAATGTATATCTCGAAAACCAAAAATGAGGAGATTTTGAAATTTGGTATATAGATTCTTTTTGAAAAATAAAAAGATACGTGTTTCACCATTTTTTGAAAATTCGGTTTCCCGGACCTCAAATGTGGGTTGGAAAATTGGGTTATTTGGTTTTTAAAGTAGCTTCTACTCAAAAACTGTGAATGCTACAGGAGTAAAAATTAGTATTTAGTTTCTACTCCAAAAATATTGAAATACGTGTTTTAGCATTTTTTGATAATTTGGCTTCCAGGACTTCAAATGTGGGGTGGAAAATAGGGCTAATTGTCTTTTATAGTAACTGCTACTCAAAAACAGTAAATACCACAGATGTAAAAATTATTATTTAGTTTCTTTTCTAAAAATAAAGATATACGTGTTTCACCATTTTTTACAAATTTGGTTTCCCGGACCTCAAATGTGGGTTGGAAAATTGGGTGATTTGGTTTTTAAAGTAGCTTCTACTCAAAAACTGTTAATGCTACAAAAGCAAAAATTAGAATTTAGTTTCTACTCTAAAAATAATGATATACGGGTTTCACAATTTTTTGAAAATTGGGTTTCCAGGACTTCAAATGTGGGGTGGAAAATAGGGTTATTTGGTTTTTAAAGTAACTGCTACTCAACAACTGTAATTGCCACAGATGTAAAAATTAATACTTAGTATCTACTCAAAAAAAAAAGATATACGTGTTTCATCATTTTTTGGGTTATTTGGTTTTTGAAGTAGCTTCTACTCAAAAACTGTTAATGCTACAGGAGTAAAAATTAGTATTTAGTGTCTACTCCAAAAATAATGAAATACGTGTATTAGCATTTTTTGAAAATTTGGTTTCCAGGACTTCAAATGTGGGGTGGAAAATAGGGCTAATTGTCTTTTATAGTAACTGCTACTCAAAAACAGTATATACCACAGATGTAAAAATTATTATTTAGTTTCTTTTCTAGAAATAAAGATAAACGTGTTTCACCATTTTTTACAAATTTGGTTTCCCGGACCTCAAATGTGGGTTGGAAAATTGGGTTATTTGGTTTTTAAAGTAGCTTCTACTCAAAAACTGTTAATGCTACAAAAGTAAAAATTAGTATTTAGTTTCTAGATGCTACAGGAGTAAAAATTAGTATTTGGTTTCTACTCCAGAAATAATGATATACGTGTTTTACCATTTTTTGAAAATTTGGTTTCCAGGACTTAAAATATGGGGTGGAAAATAGGGTTACTTGGTTTTTAAAGTAACTGCTACTCAAAAACTGTAAATGCTACAAAAGTAAAATTAGTATTTAGTTTCTACTCTAAAAATAATGATATACGGGTTTCACAATTTTTTGAAAATTTGGTTTCCAGGACTTCAAATGTGGGGTGGAAAATAGGGTTATTTGGTTTTTAAAGTAACTGCTACTCAACAACTGTAATTGCCACAGATGTAAAAATTAATACTTAAAAAAAAAGATATACGTGTTTCATCATTTTTTGGGTTATTTGGTTTTTAAAGTAGCTGCTACTCAAAAACTGTTAATGCTACAGAAGTAAAAATTAGTATTTAGTTTCTACTCCAAAAATAATGAAATACGTGTTTTAGCAATTTTTGAAAATTTGGTTTCCAGGACCTCAAATGTGGGGTGGAAATAAGGGTTATTTGATTTCAAAATAACTGCTACTTACAAACTGTAAGTGCTACAAATGAAAAAATTAGTATTTTGAAGTTTTGTGCCAGTTAAAAGTCCAGTTTATCATCGGCCGGGCCAAGCCGTTATTTTAGAGTCTTCACATGGGCCAGGCCAAATTTTAAATCAAAGTGGGACGGGCCGAGGTTTTTCACCAAGTATATAGATATTTTAGTGATTTTAGGGTCTTCAATTTGGCCGTGCCAAACCTGAGGTCAAGGTGGGACGGGCCGAAGTTTTTCATCAAGTATATAGAACTTCTAGGCCTGTAAAAATGGGCCGGGCCTAATTCAGACGGGCTGTGCCGGGCCAGGAGTTTGGGTTTTTAAAACGGGCTGGGTTAATTTGTCGACGGGCCGAGCCGAGACCTAAAAAAAATGATCTCTACTATGGATGCACGGTTTAAACTCTCTAATTTCATGCGAGCGAAGCCGCTACGGGCACTGCTAGTATATATATATATATATATATATCGGATTTAGGGAGAGCCCTCCTATGAATATAAAAATTTAATTTTTTGAGATACATATAAAATTTTATAACATTAGAACGAGAAATGTTGTTTAAAACCAGTCAGTAATAAGTAGGAAAAAGTTCAATTAGAGGATTTTTCCAAACAAGGTACGACTACCCTACCCTTGACGAAATTATGAAGTAAAATTTTTTTGATATTTCATAGTCCTTTACACCAAGAGAAGAAAATTTGATTAATTTTTAGAGAAATTACAACTGTTGGTTGGGTTGAATGAGAAATTGTAACTTTTCAGGTGAGTCGAGTTGCCAAAAATGTCTACATCTGGTAGTAGTTATAAGAAAAGAGTGTAAGACAAATAAAAAATTTTCAGCTGTTTTTATCCAAATTATTAATTTTCTCAATTTTAAGTCACTTTAACAAATGAATATAAAAACACATCTTGGTCATTCGTCGATTCACCTCTTAATGCTCTGTTTTATTTAATTATTGATTTTAATATTTTTATTTTATAATTGTTTATAGTCTGCTACACTTTCACGCCAGGTGTTTTATGACTGAAATGGCTCCATGTAAGAAGCACCTAAATACTTGCTATCGTGGATCAAAATTTGAACCTGTCAACTGTTCCTCCTCCTTTATCCAGGCTTGGGACTGGCTCGCAATAAGCGAGGCGGAGTTTTTTGATTTTAGTGTTTTATACGTCGAGTTATATAAATAAAATGACAACAATGGTCACGAGTCTCTTGCGTTTATCAATAAGCTTAAAATAAAGCGTTACGCGATAAGTGAATAAATCGGCATGAGAGTTTATGTAATGATATTATTAAAACTGACTTGGTCATTTGTTGGTTCATAGGTTTATTTGTGGTCCTAATGGTACTCAAGGAAGCTTACGAAGCAACAGAAAATCAAAAACGTCATTTCAGCAAAATCTTAGGGGGCGCAACTTGTTCTGAGGGCCCACCAATTCACTAATTTTTAAAAAATCTAATTTTTTCGAAACCCTTCTTTCATTTTTGCTCCCAAAAAACCTGTTGACCAAGGGGGAGGGGAGTACTTGGAGCCACTTTTCAAAGAGTAGTAAATTTAAATATAAACATAACCAAAAGTAATAAAGCTGAATTGGTTTTATATCAAGTTGCGTTTCTATGTGTTCAAAAAGAAGATAATGGCATGACAGTCTGTTTCTTGGAATTTGTTTTAATTTTTAAGTCAGTGACCATCTTTGATTGGAAAAACTACCCCATCTATATATATAAAATATTACGAAAAAGATACTTTTTTTCAAAAAACACGCTTTTATTTATGTGTGGAAAGTACACTAAAACGTATAAAATAATTTTCTTCCTTTCCTTCTATATGTCATCAAACAGCAGCATCTAGCTAAATGGTAGACTAGCCAAAAATGACATTCCAGCCATTTGTTATTAAAATCTCCGCGAGTGGCATTATTTCAAAGTCTCTTTTTGGATTATACTTTTTGAGTATTGGTCGGTTATGGAAAGCACTTATGAGTTCATAGCTGTATAGAGTGGTAATGTTGGCATTTTCAATCCTAATACGATTGCCGTCTCCTACTTCCAAACTTGAAGCATTGTCGCACTCATATTCAGTCTCAAAAACATTTTGGGGTTCGCTTATGATAAGGCAAGTTTATCATGAACCAAACTATGAACAGACTAATGTAAACTGTAAATTTTGTGAGATGCTACTATGGCGAAATTAGAATTGTCAACTATTGCAGGTGAATCAGGCGAAGAAGCTCTATCTGAATTTGAGAATGCAACTGGCCTCGGTTGTACAAAAAAGTTTTTTGAGTATCAAGTTCAATAATAAACTTGATTTTTTTTACTGTGTCGCTCTGAATAGTATCTAGTCATCACATTTACAGTACTACTTTTGCATGTTCAAATGATCAGCAGTTTTATTTAATTTGTATTCAAAAACGTTCCAAAAACATTATGTTTTGATTTCAAATTACCAACATAAACAAGTTCTGGCAAACTGTAAAACGTTTTATACTTGCTTCTGCTTGCCCGAAAAAAATAGTAACAAACAATATTGAGGAGGCATTTGTTTCCCGCCCCCCACCCCGTTTCCTACGCTTATGCTAGCGATGAGTTTACATTAACTGATTTGGCAAAAGAAAGTAAAGAAATTGTGTTTGGGAAGTTAGTACCAACGTAAGATGAAAAAGAAAAAAATAGGACATATTTAAAAACTATTAAAAGCATTCATTCTGGTAGCAAGATCTATGGCGCCTCTGAAGTTATGAAACAACATTAATAATTATAACTACAACAAAACACTTATCAGAGCTTAAACCAAACTTTTGTGGCTTGTGTGTCGCCAATGTGGCCAGCGCCAGTGAGAATGTGGAAAAGTGCCTTGAAGGCCTGCCTTGGTAGTTACTCTGATAGAATTTCAAAATCCGGTTCCAATCTCATTAAGATCCACCCACCCTGCCCCCAAGTGAAAAGACACAAGTTGAAGAGGGGGACGTGGTCAAGAATTTATTTCCAATGATACATTGTTTTTGAATATTGTGTGTAATTTATATTTTTCATCATAATCATCGCCATTTTCGATTTTGTCATTCATCGTCGTCGTCTAGTCATTCATTGTGGTCATCATCATCATCGTCATCGTCGTCGTCGTCATCATCATCATCATCATCATAATCATCATAATCATAATCATCATCATCATCATCATCATCATCAACATCATCATCATCACCACCACCTCGCCACCAACTTCATGGTTCCTATCATTCGTAAATGTCATGCAACTGTTATCATAACATTAAAACCATTTACACGTCATCCCCACAATCAGTACAATCGTTATCATCACCACCCAAGTACTTCTCGTGAGACCTTCGTTTCATGGATGATCAACTTATATACAAGAAATAAAAAAAATCAGACATTAAAATAAATTATTCTCTTTCTTTTTTGTCTTTCTCCTTCTCTCGTTCTCTTTACTTGACGTCAGCTTTTATCTGTCTGTGTTGTTTGTATGTCTGTGTGGTTGTGTGGTTGTGTGGTTGTCGTATATCATTTAAACGCATAGTTGGTATTTTATAAGAATAGAAAAAGATACCGACTTCAGCTCTACTCTGTTATTAACGGAAGTAAATAAGCGACATTTTTGCAGTTTATTTACAATGAAACCAAAGTGAAGTTGAAGTTATAAATAGACTTACAAATATTAAAGCGTTCTTGTAGTCACCTTTATAAGCATTAAACTAATAGTGGTTTAGTAAGCTACATCATCAACAGTTGCATTCCTATTTTCATGACTGAGGTGACAGTATGAAGGGTAGACATCCAGGTGTTGCTCTATTTAATTATGGGAGGGCACAAGTTTTAAAAACAAGAAGCAATATTGCTGAAAATTGGGATGAAACGTTTTCTGTTTGACAAACAAAATTTGGCCACTATCGGCAGTTGTTCATTGGTTGAAGGAACTGGAAGATCGCCCTAAACCTCTTACTGTTTAGTTACATCGTATATGCTACGACACCATTGACACTAGACTTACTCTCTCAAATGTGGCTGGGAAAGAATGTGTATGTGTGTGTATGTTATGTTTGTTAATTGAATGAACAGACCCACCCTTGCACTTTCTGAGTTTTTTTTCTCAATTTGTTTGCTTATCATTCATTCTTCTCTTCCATCTTCTTAAGTTCTTATGTTCCACTTTTTACGTTTTTTCTCCAATTTATTTTTCTTTTTAATTTTTTTCTATTTTTATTTATTTTTACCAAAATTTTCCGTAATTTTTTTCTTTTTTTTTTATAGCGTGTCCTTTCCCATTTTCTTTCTTTTTTATTATTTTCTTTTCCTGTCTGCTTTTTCCCTTTTCTCTGCTTCTCTCTCTTCTTTTCTCCTTCTTTTATTATTCGTCTCTTCCATCTCTCCTTCCCCCGCCATTTCACCTTTGAAAAGACTTTTTGTCCAACTAGGTAGCTTCTTTTTTTACGAATCTAAATCTACATTTTCACTTTTGTGCGTTTAATTTTATTTTATTCTGACCACCGACGGAATCTCATACATCTCTGAGTGGAGTTAAATGCGAGCCTGCTGAGTTCCAGAATGTTGTATACTGCTCTGTGGAAGAGTCGCAAAAGCCAACACAGCTTTCGTAATATAAAAAAAAACTTTTTCTTAATTTTTTGTCATTTCTTTTCGTGTAAATATTTAATTCCGAAGTTTCTGTAGAATTCGAGATAATTGAAGAAAAAACATAAATCTGGCTACTGAAAAAACGATGACTATTATATTGGCTTCTTTTTTTAAACTGTAGCATATCTCCTTAGGAAAAACGTTTAAATAATTATTATCGTTATTATTATTATTTCTATTAATAATATTGTGATCATCATCATTACCACAACCATCATCATTGTTATTGTAATTATTATTATCCTCGTCATCATCATTTCTTTCGAGAAGGGTGGAGATAAAAAAATTATTCCATCCAATGAATTTCAGCGGGCATTTGTTCCAAGTCTTCGGCGATGCAGGAGTTCCTCTTGAACATCGGCACAGCATAGCAGGACAGGGAGATGTTTATGAACTAGAATGAGACAGAGAGAAAGACGTATATATTCTTCGGAGGGCAGATAACCGCTGGACACATTTGGTAGGTAGATGGGATCTCTGAAATACATCATTGTTATGTCCTACTGCAAGAACCAATGTGCCATACGATGCTGAATTGTTGAGTAATGCATATATGCAAGGGTAGGAGCTGTCGAATGCTGAAGGACTGAAAGCTGTCTGACGAGGATGGAATAAAAATTGGTCTAAAGCTTGAAAACTAGCAATTCATTTAAATTATCAGATTTTTTATTTGCTAAAAAATGGTTGAACCAGGACGTTGATATTGTGTTTCAGGCATAATTTTTAATGAAACTCAACTCGAATGATGCTTCAGTCATGTTACAGTTGTTGTTTCTTGTAATAAATTATTGTTTAACTTTTTTTGCATTCCTTGTTTGAATTGTTTTCATATGGTTTTCAAGAGAAGTTTAAACATTTAAAAAATTGAATCTTCAATAACTTATTAACTACTGAGGGCAATTCAAACAACACTAACGTATGAGAAGCTTGTAAAGTTAGCCCGCAAGGCCATCGAGAGCAGTAGCGTAGTATCAGCTTACATGCCTGGCCGCAGCGCACAGCTGAATGAAGTTATTACTTCAACCTGCCTGCATTTTCAGCGAGGCTCAAAAAAAAGTTTGAGTTTCTGCGTTGTGTTTGTTTTGCCTTTCTGAGATAACTCACCTCTCTTTCGATACGATTCTCTTCCAATCCGTCTTGCTTATCTTCCAGTTAACACGCCCCTTCTTTACTCTCTTTCATCTTTTTTCTCCTTCTTTTTCTCTTTCCTTTCCACTTTTTCCATCTGCGCATTCCCAAGCACATGCGGAAACTTAAATGATAAAAAAATTATTCTCAACTCAAAATTACACAACAACAGTCCTTCGGCGCAGAGTGTTAATTAATAGCTTTCTTGCGACAGTAAGATCTGAATGATCAGTCCCAATTGAGCGCGGCGCCAATGCCACATGTGTTTGAATTTCGTTCCAACCAACCCAAGTTAATTTATTTAGCTGATTATTCGGCTCGGAAGCTGCCGTGGGACTCAGGTCACAGCAGGAGACAACAACAGCAATTACGTCAGCATTGACATTCAGCACACGAATCTGGAATATTTTATGACTGTCTCTTTTTGTTTTAAATTATTTTATTTCGTTTTATTTCACGGAAAATGTTGAAAAAAGTGAACGAAAAAATATTTGTAATCCGAATGCTTGAAACGCGATATGATGTTATTTTCAAATGATTCTTTTTAACATCAAGATGGAATTTCTATCTAGTACAATTGATTAAAAAACATAAAATAATTGTATTTGTTGTTTTATAAACATTATTTATTTAAACAAAATTACTTAATTATAAAACTGCTCAAACAAACAAAATCTTCTTCCACTTTTGCCTGTCTGTGCAATGTCACAGAGGAACAGAGGAAGTGAGCTTGCAGTGTTTTCTACTTCGAGCAGACCTCTAATTAATTTGGCGTCGTGGCTCGGGGCTTTAAAAATTCCTTTAAAAATTTGTTTCTCCAACCAGGTCCGAACTCCAATCAGAGACGTCGAGGCAGGCAGACATACACGAGGTACCAAACGTTGGAGTTGGAAAAAGAATTCAAATTCAACAGGTACTTGACCAGGAGGAGGAGAATCGAGTTGAGCCACACTCTCTACCTGACCGAGAGGCAGATCAAGATCTGGTTTCAGAACAGAAGAATGAAAGAGAAGAAAGAAGTTCAAGCCATAAGAGAGCTCAACGAAATCGAGAAAACCAAGCTCGGAGGTTTCCTATCTTCAGTTCGATCTCCATCCTCGACAACGTCTGCTTCCTGTCACGGCACGGGGGGCTCCATGTCCCCACCGCTCCACGAAATTGACGGCCACTCCGGAATTGACTGAGAGGAGTTTCGGGGGCTGGCCATGGAGGAGATGGTTTGTGTGAGATTTAATTACGTACAGTATTCATTGTAGTCGAGTGTTGTACCTGTATTGTTATCAGTTGCGTTGTTGTCGTCGTCGTCCAGTTTTTGAGTTAATTTTAGCTTAAAATCAGCCAGTTGGTCAAAGTTTACAAGTCAGCTGCTTGTATGTGCTTGTGTTGTGTGCGTGTGTGTGTGTGATACATTGCATTGTCGGTTGCGTAGACGTAGTGCATAGTTTGTTGTTTTTTGTTATTTTGCTTTGCACATCCGGTCTTTCTAATCTTTGTTAACATGTGTACGTGTTGTTTGTTAACCTGTGTACGTGTTGTGGTCGATTTTCGTTCAAAATTTTTCCAGCCATAATTAATACTACAAAATGTTAAAAGTGTACGCGCTGTTTCTGTCTCGGGCCCCACACGAAGCGAGAAGATTTGCGAAGAAAATAATTGACTGAATTGCACCCGTCGAAGGAGTTCAAAGTAAAGGGGAAAAGAAATGAATAGTATTTTTTACATAAAACATGCGGCACTTCATTTTTCAATGCATAACTATTTGTCAGATGTCATAATAGCTGCATATGTGTCTCTGTGTTTTTGTATTCATTTCAGTTTTGGAGTTGTGTTCAACAAGATTTATTTGATTGGCAATATAAACTAAATCAATCACTGTAGGTATATTGTATAGATATTATTGTTTATTATCTGTATATTGATTTTCATTAATCATTAAGAGTCAACTTTCAACTTCAGTGATCTTTCTTGATATATTAGAGTTTTAAAGGTAGCTCACTATACCTGTTAAATTTACATATTATTAACGCGTAGACCATGACTTCTATGATTGTCCAAGTGCTTCTGTCATGTCTAGAACAGTTCTGTTACCTAACCCCCCCCCCCCCCATTAATAGTTCATGTTCACTGTCACAGAGTTGGATTTCCGTCAACGAAAGCCTATATCGATCAATATCGTCTCCTTTCAGTGGTTCTTCTCACCTTACCTGTATGAACTGTGGCCTGTCTTTTTAAACTTTTGGCTAAAACTTCTATTCCTGTCTCCTCTGCTGAGCAAAAAACCCACCCATATCTGAAAGAAGACCCCGCCTCCTTAATCACACGTGACTACGTGTGTGGCAAAGTAGCGATACGTCAAGTAATCCCCTATAGCGCCAGCGACAACCTCATTCGAACAGATTGTGATCTACGCTCCGCTTTCCGCGTGCCTCAATCCGGAATTCAATGGCGCGGCGCTGCGTGCAAGCCCGCATATTGGACTCAGTTTGATGTATGCCCAAACGTACGTGTAAACGTATGTGTGAGAGAGCTCACGTGTGTGTCTGTGTGTGTGTGTGTGATACTCTGTTTGTCAGTTTGTCTGTTCGTACTCCTACGACTGTAACGGTCTGAAGATGTTGGCGTGCGAATAACAGCTACTTGCGGTTGAGACTTACATAAACATTCGGCCCAACGAGCAGCACTACGTGTTGATTTGGAGAGTGTGAGATTCAGTGAGATGGAAGTTCGAGGTCAGGCCTTGGTGTGCCCCCGCTGACTTTCGATTGCCCCAAGTCTCACTTCCCACAAAGTTCAGAAAAAAAGAAAAGAAAAGGAAGATAGACAAATGAGATGAAAAGGGATGGAACAGAATAGGGAAAAGGAGGGAAGCGCGAAAAGGAGGAAAACAAGTGATGGATGTGATTCTTACAACTTCCGCTTATTTATCTTCCTTTCGTTCGCTAAAGATTGCAAGTGTGTCTCTGTGTGTCTGTGTGGATGTGCTTGCAGTGACGGCGACAGTTTCTTATTATGAAAGGGAAAACAACCTTGTCGCTGTATACAATCACTTAATATATAGTATTTATTTTTGTACAACTTTTTTCACCGCAACAAAGAAATGTCCAATAAATTCCATGTTATAAAATTCTTATTATCATTTCTTTCCCTGCAAGGAGTCAGTAACAAATAGGAAGGCCTGACTCGTAAGAATATCAGTTGCCCGTACATCAAATAGACGATATGAAACTTTCCAGATAGCTCTATTCCTTAGAAAAAAAATATGCAGGAAGATAATTAAATAGAATTACTGATAAAAATTGTAAAATCGGAAGGTGCAGTTTTCCGAAAATGCAGGAGCACATCACACACGCACTCACATGTACACACACATACTTACACAATGACTCAGTTCAGATGTTCTTTGACGGTAATGAACAAGTGAAGTAACATTCAGTGAAACGTACTTACAGTTAGTTTACATCTGGATCATTACCTACAAGCTCTATACAAACAGACAACTTGATTTAGACTTAACATCGAATAGCATCATTTAATACAGTTAAATTATTATCGCCGACATTGAGAACATCTACAAGGAGGAAGCTGCATTGAATGTTGAAAACGGTTTGGGAGTGAAAGCGACACACTCCTCCACTCCTATCCGTCTTTCCACAAACTGGCTTGCCTTTAATCCAAGGAAGAAGCATGGCCGTGATTGGTTGCTGCACGTTTCAGATGCGGTCTGCTTTTAAATCAAACATTTCTCTTTGTTTTTCACTCTCAGAGTTTTTGAGAGAAAAGAATTTTTTTTCGAAATTTTTATTCGGCCACGGAGCGACCTTGAACTGAGAAATGTTGTTGTGGCGCATGTTGTTGTGGCCTATGTTGTTGTTGTTGTTGTTCCTGCTGAATGTCGTTCTTCACTCGGGTCATTCGTCTCCCGGATTGTTGACAGTGGATGTGATTGAGTTTGTCTAATCCCAATGGAAAACAAGCTGTGCGGCCCTTTCGCGATCAGCCGTGCATCTCAATGAATAAAAGAACCAAAACGGAACAACAACTTAAATTAAGTTTTACAGGCTTCAATATTGCATTATAATGTCCTTTTAGGTTTCGCATGAGATGTCTTGATTTCTTTTGATTTGTTTTGTTTATTTGTTTTGTTTATTTGTTGTACAAACAGAGCGGCTCGTCCATGTTTGTGGAAGCGCTAAACGAAGGACGCCTGCGTGTATGTTTGATATAATGTGGAAATATTCGTATGATATTGAAGCGTAGATGTGATGTTATGTGGTTGTACATGTTTTACAGATGAATGCATGCATGTAATGTGGCTGTACATGTTTTACAGATGTATGTATGCAGATAATGTTGTTGTACATGTCTTACAGATGTATGTATGCATGTAATGTGGGTTTTTGCATGCAGCGTGTATACACTTCTCAACAATGTCAGCGGGATGCATTGTGTAAGTTCTGATACGCCACATCTCATTATATGCGTATATGCAGGCGTAATTCTACAAAATTGTGCATAAATTCAAAATGTATTGTTTGATTTTTTGTAAATTTTAAAACGTTATTATATGAAATTGTGCATAAATATTGCAATGCATTGTTTGATTTGCTTGTAAATGTAAATTGTGCAGAACCATGTCTACAAGTTTTGGTTTTTTTTAAGTAAATTTGCATCATTTGTTATAGACTTTTGAAACAAAATTTATAACGAAACTATAAGAAATGCGATATTATTTGGCTCCTATAACATGCATATGCATCTAAAACAAGAGCCACCGAGAAGCCAAAAGAAAGCAAAAACCAGTAAAAGAAAGTCGAAAAGTGTAATTGAAAAATTTGATTGATGGACCATGATCCGAAGGAAATCGAAGTAAATCCCCACAGATGGAAATGAGTTTCCATTTTATCCGAACAAAACAGAATATTTTTTAAGCAAACTTTGATTTTATTCTAAAAAGCTGTGCAAACGTTTTTAGCGGTTTTTTTTTAAATTTTCTTAATTTAAACTTTTTTTACATTCATTTGAGTGTTCTTATTTAGCATGTCAGCGGTTTAGATTTGTGAAACCAGCAAACTCTTGTCGTGGCCAGTATTCTTCCTTCGGCGCATAAACAAGTCCTAATTTACTTCTCAGTACGTCATTCTTCACTGAATTATTCATCAGATTTTTAGCGCCCTTAAAATGTGGAAGGTTTATCAAATGAATATTTTCGAAAATATTTTTAGAAAATGTTTTCAACAATTTTGTTTCAGGTTGAATTTCGTGATTTTGTCATCAAAATTTACGCATTGATTAAATTTTTTATACAATCTTTTTTATTTTGCTGTCAAACTTTTGTTCACTTTGTCAACTTGACCCAATGATCTTCATGTCAGACAACGTTTTATTTCTACTTTTCTTCAATTTTGTTTCGGAGGGTAAATTGAAAACGTTATAGAAAAATATTTTCAAACTCTGCAGTTCATTCTGATACAGTTCAATTTTGGAGCAAGTGTGTCTTTTCTTACCATGTTTTGCATTTGATAAGCATTTCCATTTGTTCTGTATACATGTAGAAGCTTTCAAGTTGGCGTCGTTTGTGCAATATACTTTTCACTTAAGCAAATGAAACACGTTTTTGGTTTGTTTTTTGAATGTTCTAATAAGTAATTGAAGAAACAAATTATAATGTGTCTTGTTTTGTTGTTCAAAAAATAAAACCATTTCAACAAAATAAGTGCAAAAACCTTTTAAACCAAAAACATTAATTAAAAATAATTATAGATATTAAATTTACAAAATTAATGAAACTCAAAACTTGATACTTTGGCAGATTTCATTAAGATTAAAATACAAAGAAAATAAAAATATTTGTAGAAATAGTTTACATGATCTTCAACAGCAGTTACTTGATACCTATGAAAAACAATTCATCTCTATCAACTTTGAAAACAGAGCCACTTCAGAGCCTGATAGGGAACGACATTATTATTAAAGAAAGAAGACTGACAGGATTAGGTCGCAGAACGACAAGAGCCATCGATCAAACGCTTGAAATTAAAATTACTTGCAGAAAACCAGATTCTTTCTTTTTCTTTTCTTTCGATTCTGAAAATTAATCTAAATTTGAAATAGGAGAAGAAGTCATAAATTATGCAGTCGTCCGCCGTACAACAAACACCACGATTTCTTTTAAACAATATCAATATGCAAGCTTTTTCTTTAATTGAAACATGCACAAAATTTCAAAAGTAAAGATAAAATTGAGAGTATTAATGAATTTTATAGTAAATTATGCAAAGTTGGTTTGTGTAAAAATCTGACTTGAAGAAATAAAATTTTCGTAAACAAATCAGGAAAATTTTTATACAAATTTCATAGAAATGGTAAACTACATAACAAATAACTCTTTTTTTGTTTAACACGTCATAAAAGTAAAATTAAAATTAAATTTAATATAAAAAAATTGTTTGCAATAAACGTGGAATTTGTTAAATATTTCTCAAAAATAACAGAAGAATAATAGGTAATTTAGATAAATATTTTTTCACAAAATAACAATGTTATATAGAAAACACAATCTAAGAATTATTAAAAACTTATATGCAAACACAATATATAAAACAATTTGAAACATTTTTTTAATCCTTGAGTAAAAAAGGATGGGCAGCTTTGTAAGAAAAATTGAATAGGGAAGCCAAACAGACCCTGAGCAAAGTCCTAATTACCTGGCAGAGGTCGTAAATAAATAAAAGGTGCCAGAAAGTTAGGAGCATTAAATATGAATATCGATGTCTTTACGAGCTTGGCTCGCATTCCACTTAAAGTCCCTTCTAATGCAGGTTTACATCAGCAAGGATTAGGTCATTCAAATTTATTACAGGCGCGCTAAACTTTTCTAATTTTTTTCCAAACGTTTCGTAGATTTAAGAGAAATAGAAGACATGATTTAAATTTGTTTCAAGCAAGTATTCTACGTTGAAATTTGATAATTTGATTTTGGTTTTCTAGGATTTTAAAATAAAACTGAAAATGTTTTAATTTTTAGCCTTATATCAAATAAATTTAATTAAAAAAATTTATAATTAAAACTAAAACTGTGTTCACTTAAAATAACAAAATTAAACATTAACGTGAAATTTAACAAATAATTAATTTGATTTATTGAAATTCAGTTTAACATAGAAAGAAGTTGCTTACAAATATTTTTTATTTGAATTATTTCAATAAACATCTTTAACAAAAAATTATTCCAAGTAAATCAATTTTTTATAAAACTTTAGATTTTTTATTCAGATTGACAAATTATTTTTTTGAATATTTCTAATTTAAAAAACTAGCGATTTGTGTGCATAATGTTGGTATTAATTATGCACACAACAAACCCACTTGGGCTGAGCGCTTCACAGGAAGTGTTTAGAACACACACAAGTCTCAAGAAACGGTGTTAGTCAACCAGTGGCTATACAGTCGAGGCATTGTTTGCTCTCCATCGCTTTTTAAGAAACGGTGGCTTCTTATCCTCGGCCAAATCAAATATTAATATTCTGTTTGTAACAATGATTTGTAGACAAATCAACATTATCATGCTGCCATTTCTGTTCTGTTTATAATTTATGCTCATCTCTCGAATGATTTAGATAAAAGGTAAGACATTTGAATATTATTTGATGATTTTTATTGACAAATATTACATATGATATTATATATTGATAAATTTTATTTGAAAAACTTTTTGAAGCATAAAATATTACATTTTTAATGTTTAATTCAATTTTAAACTTCAATAACTTATTTAAAAAATTTAAACGTTTTCATAACAAACACTTACTTATTTAAAAAAACTATTTTATGCACAACTTTATGCAATTATTTGTGCAAAATCTTTATTAAAAATGTTTTTAGAACTTAAATGTTCGATCAAAATTTTTTAATTAAATTATTGTTTAATTTAAACTAGAATATTAAATTTTTAAAGGTGATTCAATATTATTAATTTTGTAAAAATATAATCATGAAAATATTAATGTACAATATTTATTTTAATGCATGCAATTATCGTTGAAAATTTTGTTTTGCTTATACTCTTATTTTTTAGTTTGTTATATGTATTCAAATTATAAACATGCCTGTTTTAAAAAAAAGTTTAATAATTATTTTCGCTGCTCCTAATATAATTTTATTAAACAGTGATATTGTGCATTTTTATTTTGTTTGTGAATATTTAAACAATTTAAATTTAGATTCAAAAATATATTAAGACATTTGTATGCATAGTTATTTATAGTTCAAAAAAGATTTATTTGCTTTTTTACATCTAATATACAAATATAAATTGCTTACACAATGTTTGGATTTGCAAGTATAGTTGTTAAAAGATTAATTTTGAAAAACATCTCATTTGTTGTTTTTGTAATTAAAAGGGCCTAAGTGTTGAAATTTATCAAAACATTTTTATGCAGATGACTGCTTGAATGTTTGAAAAAAAAAGAATTTTTGACAGGTCGTCATATTATGCAATATTTCAAATTTAGCTTACAATTATTTTTTATTATTTTCATGAATAAGTAATTTGTTAGGTGTCAGTATTTTTTATCCCGCTGAACTATATCATTTATTTTTTCATATACGTTCACATTACATATAATTTCTCATATATGCATATATTGTATGTCGTTTTACATTACTTATGTCATGCACTGGCACTGGACTGTTTCTATATTTTGGCCTACATTTTGACGTGGCAGCCTTTAATGAATTGTTGCTGGCACAAATACTCGAAAATTCTTTATGTGTATTTTTAAAATATAGGTCGTTTTAAAATGAACATAACTTTTCAAATTTAACTAGTGAAATGCTTGAAATTGTGCACAAGAAAAATGAGCGTAATCATGCGGCTGATATTATTTTCATGTTCACCTCAAAGCAGAAACTGATTTCACTGACCCAGGAAGAATGGTCCGATCATTAGCACTAATGAGCTTGGAAGTCATTACACGACCAGTTGACAGAGCGCCTGTCCGCCTGCTGGTAACCAAGGAGATGCTTTTATGCTTTGAAAGAGAAAGGACCGACGTTCACCCGGTTTTGAAAGAAATGTTAATTAAACTTTTTCTTTCTGGATTTACTTTTGTTACAAACGTGGTGTGTAATTGCAGAGAAAAAAGGGTGTCAATAAATCTCGTGTGTTAAATTATGATAGCTTCAAGTCAACGCGCATTTTGAAAGCCACGTCAGAATCGCAGCCCCCCTCTCATCTCCTACATCCCCCCTTCATCTCCTACATCTGCCCCTTATCAGATTTACGACCTTTCTTACGGTCGTGCTGCTTTAAAACTTCGTCAACTTTCGCTGACGTCTCATAAGAGCTTTTTACCGAGGTTAGAAACGTGAAGACAGGAGGGAAGAATGAACAGTGGATCTTAAGGTAAGATTTATATTTTCTGCACTATGGGAAGGGTGTTTTTGCTATAAGTGATCGTTAAGGCATATATTGCTAGCTGTAAAACCTGTTGTCAGTAGTGAACAATTACCTGAAAACGTCAATGGAAATTACATGTTTGTTTTTAATAAATAGTTTTTAATTATTAGTTCCTAGAGTTTATGCTTTGAGTGTTTTAGTTATTGTGTTAGCACTATGCATATACTTTTTCCAGAAAAATTTTCTTAATCATAAACAAACAGATGGAATGGAAACTTTTGGAAAATATTCATAAATGCGAAAGTTGGAAGGAGAAACTAAATGTCACTACTGAGTTATGAAAACTACTATTGCAACAAAGATTGGACGTCATTATAATGTTCCACAAAACAGAAACTCGTGGATAATGGAGAATTCTAAAAAAAAAAATTAACAGGGATTTAATCATTGCTCAGAAACAAGTATTTGATTTTTTTACATTATTGTTAGCTCATGTATAAAACAGTCTGAACTTTGTATACCGTTAGCTAGCATGATATCCTTGACCCAAAGATATTACCTTGATATAATTGAAAAACAAACTTTAACCGGTACTTTTTCTTTTTCTTTTACGCAGTTTAAATACTAACAAAAGTGAAAAGCAAAAATAATAGTTTAACAAAAAGTTAATTTGTTAAAGATTTATCATGCTATAAAAAAGAACTGAAAATTAAACAAATGTTATCCATCTTCATAATTGTGAGTTTGAATTAATATACTCGAAATCACCAACAAATTTCCATGTCAATAATTTTTGGATAAGTGTTTCTTAATGGCTACCAACGTAAGCTCTGAAATGCCAGGCTTTTACAGCTCCTGGGCCAGGAAATGTTTCTTCATCTGGATTATTCGCTTCTTGTCATTTTGTGAGTTTCTTGAACGCATTCCCACTACATGCTTTTGATTTGATAGACAGTTTTTTAAGCATTACATTTTTAGCTGCTTCCTCAAAGTTTTTCCAGTCTTTATCCTACCTAGATCCGCCCTTTAGTACGCTTTTTTTAATCCGGAGACATCCGAAGTGAGTCATTCAGTCTAAGAAAAATGGCAGCAAAGGATTCTGCAGTAATTAAATGTTTACTTTTGAAAAAAAAATCACTTTTTTAAAACAATAGCATTTGAATAATAAAGTTGGTTTGGACTTTCAAAAGATTTGCACCATTTTGCCATTTCATACCCAACTTGGATGTCAAAAGAGCTCAGTCATATGAGACATAAACCTTCTTTTGAAGTGAATATTTTTCTAACTAATTGTTTCTTCACTTTCAACTAATAATTAGATTAAGCTATTCTTAAATTTTGAGAGTTCTGCAGTCGACGTTAATCATTCATAAAAAATTGAAGTTCTGAAGCTGACTTTAAAACAAACTTCACAACTTTGCTTTCTGATTAGTTCTCGTCTGAAATCTTTTTTTATTTTCAATCTGAACAACAAATTGTCCCGCTTTTCATCTCCAGTCCTAAAATGTTTAAAAAAAGACTTTCATTCATGACGGATTTGATGGGGACGCAGACCAACCCGATTAAACCGTGGACAAAATGCAAGAAACACTTAACATTCGGCAGTATGTTTAAGGTTTCTATAGTTTGCAGGTGGCCTAAAATGTGCTTGTAACAATTCAAATTTGTAACAATGCATCAGAGTTATTAATTTATTCTCTAATTTCTGAGGAATGGTTTAAAAAAAGGCAAAACTTAATACGAGTGGGAGAAGTTATGGAAATGTGACCGGACTCAGACTATCGAGTCACTGAAAAACCAAACATTAATAGAACTGATTTAATTGAGTTTGTGAAGCGTCAAGTCGAGTCATGAAGTTGAGCTCAGATGTCACTGTCGAACCAGTTACAGTCACTGTCAGTCACTTACAGTATTCGCCATACAGAGGATATGCCAATCCTTGAATTGAAACTTCATTAATGTCTTGTTCATAATGTTCCAGGGAATCAAATAAACATCTTAGTTCAATGAACAAGAATGCGCTGCAAACCAATACAAATGTTCAACTCTTGGTTTGAAACACATGGCTAAAATTAGAAAAAAATTCAATTAAGATTTTTCTATTCTCTTTTCATATTCCTAATTACATAAAAAATAGAAAGATCGAAGAACTCAAGACAGAAGAAACATAAAAAGGCGCCAGAGGATTCTGTGATTCATATCAAAGTGCTGATATTTCTCAAGATATTTTTTTTAAACAATGGAAGCTATGATGATAATGGAAATTACTGTAGAAGATATGTAAGTCATGATGTATAAAATAAAACCAAAGTCGCTGTTAGCAAATGAAACGACATTGAATGAAACGTCGAATGATAATTAACCACGATGAAAGAAATATATATAAAAGGAGCGTGTTACACGACCCACTCGGTATCGATCTAATGTGAATGATGAATGTTTTCAATCACGTCATATTGCAATAGCAACGTCCAGCTTGTCTCCTCTGATAAATCTTAAACTTTTGAAAATTAAATTGATAAAATAGCTAAAAACTCGTCCGTTTATTCCAGCTGCAAAAGAAACAGGTTTCCTTCTTGTGTGTGAATCGTATCTGATGTATGTTATGTTTGTTATGTATGTATGATAGAAATTCACGTTACGCTGTTGGGTGGCAATACAATCGTCACCAAATAATTTCAGCCATTTTGACGGTTTATCACTAATTTAAAGTATTTGTTGAATCACTGCAATTCATGCAGGGTCAGTTCCAATGGTTAAAGTCTTTTAATTTAAAGTTTTCGAAATTAAAAAATGCTATCAAAACCCAGAAATTTCTACAATGGCCGACTCCACATGTTCTGGTGACTGGGTCAAATCACTGAAACCCCAGTACCAATAACTTACTTTATTTTAGCTTTTTTCTATGAAAGCGCCTAAAAATTATTAACAATAATTAACATTGATGTGTTTATAATACAAAAGTGAAGTGGATTGTTGGATCAAAATTAAGGATCAATTTCAAGGCAAATCTTACGGTTAAAGTTGGGGGGAAAAGTTGTGTTTCATAACGTAGCTCGTTTGACTCCATAAACATGAAATTTGCACACAATGAATAGATTGCTTAATAGGTTTCGTCTGCAGCTGACTTTGGCCTTGCAACAAATTTCGTTTGTCCAGTTATTCGGATGTTTGTTTTTTCTGTCCGGTTCCAGATGGATTAGTCAGTCAGTTGCTACATCACCCGCTGCAAGACGTTCGTCAGTAGGTGTTGCTGCTTATAACAGTCTTGTAAATAACTCACAAAATAATGCGGTCATGTTCAGACTGCTTCATCGTATCAATAATGTGGGATGATAATTAAACTGTATTTAGTATTCACTAGTATTCAGCAAGCACCATCAATTGTGTCCAATACTTGTCAGACGTGTTAAGCATAGTTCAATGACAATGTGCGTAGAATGGAAATAATTGTATATCTAGCTACGGACGACTCCGAGGGGGATGGGGGGATGTTACCCCCAACAAGAGTATCAATTAAAATTTTTTGGGTGGAATATCCGGTTTTTGGAAAATGACTGTAGTTGAAAGTAAAGTTGTTGAAAAATAACTACAACTACACCCCAATCATCAGCTTTTTTGGAAGAAAAAGTGGAAGTTTTTAAAACATTTTATGGAAAAGTCCTACGACTACCACTCAGAAACCTTTCAGAAATTTAACATCTCCGGCTATTGAAACAGATATTGAAAAAAATCATGAAACAAAGTCTCTAGTTGTGTCAATTGCATGTGTCAAATCAAATGACTTTCACGCCAAAAGAAAACAAGCTTGCAACAACCTAGAGAAACTTTACGATAAAATATTTTAAACTGGAAATCAAAGAAAAACTCGCCAAGAAATTATTAGGACAATCACAAGTTATTTAATTTAATTCAATTCATTTTTGGCGTTTTGCAGCTCTCAATGTGACATAAAAAACATTCAAAAATTTATTTCAGCCGACTTGCTGATACTACCTCCACAATTACATCCCGACAACGAATCTTGTTGGAAGAACGCTGCCTAGAAACTAATAGATGTAATTCTGTTTGGAACACAATAGCTGATGACTCTTGTGTAATCGGGGCAGTAAGGTCTAGGTGGATAATCATTAAATTGATGTTGACTAACGGTGCATCACGTGGTAGATCATTCCTCATTGTCACAGTAACAGACTTCTTTTTATTCTGGCCGACAGATATTTGAAATAGCGCATATTTATTTTAAATTTATTTTATTTATGTCTAGTGAACACGTCAAATTTAAACATTCAAAATTGCTCTCCAATCCAAAAGACAATGCTATATTCTATTTTGTTGATCCTACTAGAATTGTTACCCGGCGTCGCCTGGTTTTTTTGTTTATTTTTGCCGATAAAACGTACAATAAAAAGCAGATTTTTTAAACGGCCTAATACCTTTACCTCAATAAAATACATCCACGTACAATTTTGTTTAAATTGGTCCAAACGTTCGTACGTGAATCTCGAACACACACACACACACATTGCCTTATGCTATATACATAGATTTAATTTATACATATAATCTTCCTGTTTCGCATCCGCCAACTAACCTGATTTGCATCTTTTGATAAATACGGTTTGATTTTGTACTTCTGTTCATTGTGTTTCGCTCTGCTCCCTCTCTGAACCATGGTCTTATCAGATTACAAGAGAATTCTGACTGATGTCAATCTGACTTTAATTCTTCGAGACAAACAATGACAAGACGGCCAGCTTATGCAGCACATTAAGCATCAGATACATGTAAAAATCGTCAATATCTGTATTGTATGCTACTCTATTTTCACCGACGCAGTTTAATTGCCCACTGTCACCAATGATGTTCTTATCGACTTTTCTTATTTTAGCACGCTTTATGTTGGCTAGGTTGCTGTTAAGCTGTCAAATAAATAGCTATTTTGGGTTCATAATACCAGTTCACTATCTGCCAAAATTTAAAATATTTAAAGATTATTATTGTTTTCAGTTGAATTGCAATAGCGGAGATTTATATATGTCTACACAAATTTTAGTCCAAAGAAATAAAAGGAAGATTCTACCGCAACAAACCTATTAATACTGATGAATCTCATCATCCACTGCACTGCAGCAAACTTATTGATACTGATTAATCTCACCATCCGTTCAGCGACTCCTAAATCGATTTCACTGCTCTTATAAAATGTTTGGCTGAATAGGAGCAGTTCTTCAGCCTTAAGTATTTCTATGCTCAAGGAAATCAAAAATTTTCCGACTTATAATAGGCATTGGTGACGTAATGCGTTTTGCGTTGGCAGTGAGGTCCAGCTTATTTTTACTACAAAGCCGTCTAAGTAGCTCAGGAACAGTAGCATACTTATAAATTAAACCTGTCATAAAACATTTGTTTTCCACATTTATATCATTTCTAAACTGACCACAGGTCTTATTGATACTATTTCTAACTGACCACATATCTCATAGATACTATTTCTAACTGCCCCAAAAACTGATCACAGATCTTATAAAAAAAAATGTAACAGGACCTTTAATAGTTGTGTTTCATACTTTTTTTATTTAACTGCAATCAGTAGGTTTGTTGGTAACATCATTGAAAAAAATTAATTATTGTTTTTGTAAAGTTTTTATATAGTTGTTCAAACACTAAAATAACAAATCTTATTTAACAACACATTCTATCCAATGTCCGCAGCAGGCTAAAACGGTCTGCAAGCAAAACAAAGCAGATAGTACATATTTTACCAGCTTAGATAACAATTCTTAGGCTCAATCAACTTTTTCAACGTTTTTCTAATAATCAATTAATAATTAACCAAGAAGTTGTAAGAAAACTGTATAATTAACTTTTTTGGCATCAGTTGGTCACTTTATGTAGATGCATCTCAGCAACGTCGGGAACGGCTCATCCACACGGGGTCACGCGGTTTTACCTGGCACCCACTATGTATAGGAAATCAGGATGTGCCAAGCCCTATAACCCCCAATCATGAAGCTGGTACTCATTTATAAACCAGTGAAAAATGAAAGGCTGAGGTGACTTGAGCAGTGTGAGTGAATTCCTTGCTCAACAGAATTACGCCTCACCGCGACTGAGATTTGAAGAGCGACGTCAGGATGATAGTATAATTATCTTCCCCACCCTTAGACAATGACGCCCTCAAAAAATATATATATATACAAGGTGGACCAAAAAAGGTGAGATGGATCCCTGTTTTGTATTTGATTTTTCGACCACTTCTACAAGTCCAATTGATTTTAAAATTTCCAAACACATATATTTCCGCTAACAATGTAGTATTATAATACTTTATTTGGAAATATTTAGTGTAGTTTGAGATAATCATATTTGATTGCATGAAACCGTCTCACTTTTTCTGGCCCACTCGGTATATGGTTCTCTTATTGATAAGTTAATTACATGACTATTGGTTGACTGTCGCACCGCATTTTTTACAAATTAGTTCCATGATGAAACAGAACATGAGAAATCAGAACAGCGAAAGTAAAAAAAAAATAACGAAAAACAGTAAGAAAACGAAACAGTGAAGACAAAAACATTGAATAAGCAGAACAGTGATAAAAACAAATTTTCTAAATTTTTCGGGGTCTACAAATCGGGTTTATATAAAATCGAAATGTACTTTCATTCCATTTTGCTCGTAGTTGCCGATCCTCCACCAGATTGTTAAAACAAATTTGTGTGTGCTTTAATAACGTTTAGGAAAAGCCTCAGGCGCGTAACCAGAGGGAAACATGGATGAATGTTCCCCCCCCCGTCAGAAGTTTTGACACTTTTTTAGCTGATATGAAACGATAGTAGAAACAGCGATGCATCAAATTAACATTGAAATTGAGTGCCAGAATGTTTCATTAATACAAACCTTTTCCCCTATAATAGCTGATGAGTCTGGGAGTAAAATTTCAAGTATTTTAAAAACTTTTAATAACGATTGTTTACTTACGTTTTCGAAAATTTCCAGACTGTTTTGCCTGAAGTTCCGGTCCGTTTTGCCCATTTTAGGCTTTTCAGTCCAAGTCTGAAAGCTATCGGTCTCCCTCTCGTCCGCCAATGTCGCAGATGTCCCCCCGTCAGAAATTCCTGGCTACGCACCTGTACCACACCGGTTTTCAAGTTTCATCATTTTACAGCATTCCTATCCATCAACTGCAATTATTAATTCCTTACTACTCCTAAGGGACATTTGCTTGAGTAGACAATAAAGTCTTTCCAAATGGAAAGGTTAAATAGCTCTATTCTCATCCAATTGTGAAACTGTTTGTGTCATTAAGTTTGTATATTAAATACTTCCCATTGATATATTGCATGCAGTAATACTATAAATATAAGCCCTGGAAATAGTTTATTTCAATTAAACAGGGATGTTTCATCCAAACAGTTTTTTTTTTCATTTTAACATTTTTATGTTTATTCAATGTTCTGTATTTTAACTGTTCAATTTCACTGTCTTTTCATGTTATGTTTCAACATGTTCGTTTTAATAATGCTTAGTTCAGGACAGTCACACATATTTTTAGAGTCTCTAAAAGTCCATTCCCCCCCATCAGAAAGTTTGGGATGTGGTAACTACAGCCAGATAACCGCCTAACCACTCAGAAACATTTCTAAAAAAGTAGTATTTTTTAAAATATTCTTTTTTTTATTTCTTGAGAAAAATTCACATTTCAGCTTTAATGTTCACAGCAGGAAACATTAACAAAGCGAAAAGTAAATTTATAGGAAAGTTCAAATATTTTAGGATAATGCAGGAAATACTAAGCGTTTTTTAATTTTGAACATATGTGACCAAATAGTTTCAGTTATTTGATGTTTCATCTTTTACGTCTGTGAACTTGAGCACTGCGTCTATATTTGGCTGGTTTATGTTCGGGAAAAATTAATGAGTCGATCCAAACTGCAATCCATAGACTCATGGGTCATGAAAGATGTTCGGTTAACAATTAGATCCAGGAACATTCAAGATTGATGGAGACTTGCCGATTTTGTTGCATTGCTATAGTACCTGCTGACATGAAATTGCAATCAGTGTGCAGCTTTTTGTTACTAGTTAGGCTTTCGACTGTCAATATTCATCTTAATTTCCTTATTAAATTTATTACTAAACATATTTGACGATGGAAGCTAGAATAAATTTTCGTCTAAAAATAAAAAGATTTGTGTGAAAGTTTGCAGAATTCGAGATTGATGCATTTGTGTGTTCACTAACGTATAGACATACATTGACGGTTGAATGTTGAAGTTTATGGGGTAATTTCAGTAGTATGTCAACGTCACCTCTTCAATCACGCTCAAAAACTAAAAAAAAATTGGCACACATATTTATGAAGATTAAAAAGTATGGCTGATTTAACTCAAATTATGTACGAGCCGTCACGTCAGAATTAGCAAAAAAGTGAAAACTCAAATATCTGAAATATCCATATCCATGGAAAATGCTCGAAAGTGAGAAAAACGTTTGAAGGAGGTAATTCAAACAATTTTCAATACTTCAGCATCTACAAGGCAAAACGTTTTAAAACATGAATGGTGTTGACATTTGACATGTGTCAACTTTGAAACTGTGTGGCTCAAGCAAAACAACAAATATTTTTTAGCTGAAGCAGAACTGACCAATTTCATTCAAAGGCGCGTAGCCAGAGGGTCGACATGGATGAATGTCACCCCCATCAGAAAATTTGACACTTTTTAGCTAATCAAAAGTGTATCTAGATCAGGATTGTGGGCATTTTTCCTAACACAATTTGCCTACGTGAAGCACTTCTGCAGACACGTAATTTTAACTTTTTTTTAGGGGGGACAAACCTGTTCGGCTGGTTATATAGTCTATATGAACAAGCGGTAGATGTATTTAATTCTTAATTTCTATCCTCGTCTTCTTCTTGTGTATCTCCTGTACTTTTGGTTCTAAAATGTCTCTTAAACGGCCAATTATTTTTTATTGGGAGGGATGATACCCCTGCTTAATGATTTTTTTTCTAAGAAAATGTCCCTTGGCTACGCACCTGCTTATTCACAATCCTACTAATTTTTTGGTTGACAATTTTTTAAGAAATATAAAAATAAACAAACATTTATAAAAATTAATAAAAAAAAGATATTTATGCCATATATAATAAGGAAGGAATTATTTATGACCATCCACGTCCGCTTAATGATTTCTTTACTTCGTAACATTCGAACTCGCACTTAATAACAAATAGCAATAATTTAGTTTTTAAATAATTTCCAAGTATTTTTGTCATTTGGAGCAATTCCGATAAACATTAATTAAAATATATATATTTTTGATGAAATATCGTCAACAAAAAACACAATTAATTCCAGGCAAATTCTCGAAAGAATTACCAACGTTTGACATATTATTTAATCATAATTTTTCAACTTTTTTAAGTCATAACTATTAATTAATTGGTCTACTCAAGTGTAAATACTTCATTGCGCATTAAAAACAAGTTTTCAACCTTAAGAAGCAATGTAACAAAATCAACTCACCAGGTGTCGCTCAAGAATCAGTTCTAAGTTATTTTAAATTTACAACAAAAACTTACCAATATTTATAGAATTTACTCTCTATGGAATTTTGATCTCAAAATATTTTCAAATTTTTGTTTAAAACTTTTATTCAAAATTAAAGGGCCAAATTTAAATGGAAATCATGAAGTTTAAACTTATTACAATTCCAATATAACATAAATGTATGAGTGGTCTAATAAATAATAAGAATTTTTATTAAATTTATTTAATAAAAAATTTATTCATTCTAAATTTTATACAAATTATTAACATCAAAATATTTTACATTTATATTTTGATCCATAAATAACAAGATAAAACAATTTCGAAGGTTAATAATTATCAGCAAATTTCACAATTTCATCAACGTATAAGTATATAATTTTTTTCCATACTCCAGATAGCTGAACATAAAATGAAGAAAATGTTGTGAACATGCTGCATAGAAGAAGAAATCCAATTTGTAAGAAAATTAGCCTCATTCAGGTGACATGGCCAATTTACTGTTCTATTCAGAATGAAATAATTGCATGCCTCATAAAATATTCTTTTACTTGAAGAAAAAAAATTTAAGGGTAGAATTTGATATTTTTGTGAAAAATAAAAATGTATTAAATAGTTTAAAAGTATTTAAACTATATATAAACACAAATAAATGTTGTAATTAAAAATAATAAATATTAGAAAGGTAATTATTTCAACATATTTAAAATTTTAAATATTTCCAAACCATCAATTGATAAATGGATGTTTAATTCATTAATTTTTTTGAAAAAATTGAATAAATAATTAATTAATTTTTTTTAATACTATTTTTATATTCTAATGTGAAACTGATCAATGATTTTGCGTAATTATATTCATTTTTATTTTTATCGCTATAGCATTATATTTCCACGTTGATGACTTTCACATGCATCCTACAGAGTCATATATCATGTTAATCGGAACATCTGCCGAATTAATTAATTGTCAAACAACTTTCAAACAAAAATTATATATTCAAAATTCAAACACCAGTAAAAACAAATATTTGTAAAATGGAATAAAACGTTTAAAAATTACAATAATAAATTGTGTAAAAAAATATTAATTTCACACATAGTAAAGTAAATAAATATAAATAACTGCATGAGTAACAAGATCATGAAAGAAGGAGTGGTTGTTGATGGCCTGAAGTTTGACCCTATGTGCCACTGCCTGTGTGCCTACTGCCTATGTGCCTTCTGCCTTTATGCCTACTGCCTATGTGTCACTTGCCTTCCTCTCTCATCAATCACATCAAACTATTCTTCATATCTACAATTCACATTTTCATCTCATCCGACGCTCATTCTGCTTCACACACTCGTTCGATGAACATCAACTTATTTTCTTTCCTAATATTTTCAGATCTAGCTCAACTTTATTTTTAATTATTAGTTTATTATCTTTTATTTTCGATTATGCTTCAGTAATTATTTCAGTTTATATGAATTTTTAACCAAAGAATTTTATGGAAGTAAGTTTTATTTGCTTTGTTTAAATTTATTTTATTATTTTTTAAATTATTTTTTCAAACTTGAAAATGTCGAAAATCAGTAGCGTTCATTAGTACTAAACTACTTATTATATTTATTTAGTGTTTAATAATTAGCTATATTTTTAAAAAATTAAAAAAACAAGCTAGTCTGATTGGGATATAAAAAATTTAAATATCTGGATAAATAAAATATTTTTGTTTCCACACAAAGCACAAGTCTGGAGATAACATCTGAAGTACAAAGCAATTTCTTGAGAAGCTTTTGTACTTTAGATTTTATTCAAAATATTTTGTTCTAAAATAGTTGTAATATAAATACTGAAACAGTTAAATAATTTTGTGCTGAAATTCTTTAACTGTAGAACACAATTATTTTTAATTTCTTATCTTTTATTTGTTGTCATATAATTGTTATTAATTTAATTACTATATGTTTATTTTAGTTTTATATATTTCAATTAGTTATTCTTATTCTTATTATTATTATTATTAAATATTTTTAATTTATTTGTGCATAATAATATTATTAAAAACTCTCTAAATGAATATATCTGTTTAATAATATTAATTTTGTTTGGATAACAATTAGTATATTGTAAAACGTTTAAATAAAAAATTTCAACTTTATCTCTATATAGTGTTTTATTTGTTCGCTCGTTCGTTCTTTTGTTTGCGAACAATTTTTCTACCATGCGGACATTCATTAATAACTTTCTCTGAAAATTAGTTAAATTATTTTTCTGACAGCCACTTCATTGAGATGAAATGTTTCAACTTTTTTTTCAACATCTGTCGCAGTCTATTTTGATCTTCGCTCTTCAATCATTCAAAACATATCTCCTATGAATTAAACAAATATTGAAATCTCATTTCATTCAATATCAAATCTATTAGTATATATACAAATTGATAACATTTACATTTATAAGTCGACTCTGAATATTCACATTTATTTGCTGAATATTTACATATTTATGTATATATGCTAAATTTTACACACACATATAAATATATATCTCGATATAGTGATACGGTAGCGTATGTCATCTACATAAACAACAACCATTTCACCAAAAGCAACTACAATAAAAACAACTTATTATTTTGACCTTTCCTTTCTTGAAACGAAAGGTCGTGTGTATCATTTTTTAACCTGCAAGAAATCACTAATGAAGCTGATTTCATGCAAAAAAATTATTTTCATTTAATTTATTTAGCTCTTCATATATGGTAATATAACGATAATATCAGACAAAATTGTTTAGTTATTGACATGTCTAGCACTGGTCAGTTTATTGTTCATAGCAGCACAAAGCTATACAGCATAAATGGGATTGTCGAAGTAGCAGCCAATCAGCTGTCATCCAGTGCAAGTCATTATTTTGCATATTTTATGACGTCACCACTCTCTTATCCACTCTCTTTATTCTCTCTTTTTTTTTTAAAACAAGCCGTTTTTTACTCGTTTTTTTACTTATTTCATTATCAAAGAATAATTTGTTCTATTCGTAATTGTTTGGTTTTGCTCTCTTTTAGTTTTTAGTTTTTTCATCTTTATTAAGTCTTTAAATGTTTGACATTTTCACTTTTCACTTAATTTCTCGACTTAATAATATGAAAGAAGAGTCGGCTGAAACTTCTGCATGATGGTACAAGTCCCTGATGGCTATTCATGCTCCTTTCAAGTTTGCGAAGATGATATTCTTGTGCATGACTTGACATATGAATTGATGCCTAATTGCATTACGCTTTGAAGTAGAAACATACTTTTAAGAACTAGTCATAAAGAACAATAATGTGGTAAGGTTGACATTAAAGTTTGTTTTAGTTATTAGTTTTTAAAGTTGAAGATTTTATAACATCTGTTTTCTCTATTTTTATATAAAAAAAATTCCCAATCTCAAAAAAGCTGAGAAATCAAATTGATTTTTGCCCCGCCTTACTGCATTCTCAAGTACTTTTTTCAACTCAGTAATTCTGAGTTTTCTTCTTATATGCACGCGTGAATCCGTGCGTGAGAGACCAGTAAGAGTTTGAAATTAATTTCTAAAATAGCCTGTCCCATATCTCATGGCTCCTGTTGTCTGGAAAATTTATCGTCTGTCTTCCTTTGTTTGCATGTATACGTGTTTGCGTGTGTGCATCTGTCCGAGTTTGATTACCTCATGTCATCCTTTTGATTATGATAATCAGACATATATTATGATAATCAAACAAATATTATGCTTCATTATATTATGAAGCCTGCTCATGTTAGAACTTGTTTTAATATACAAGCAGTTTTATTACAATCAAGTACATAACAAACATTTCGTCTGTTACATCATCAACATTCGACTTTGAATTCGATTGTGACGTTCTGTACACCTATCAAACATATAGCTGTATGTATGTATGTATGTATGTATGTATGTATGTATGTATGTATGTATGTATGTATGTATGTATGTATGTATGTATGTATGTATGTATGTATGTATGTATGTATGTATGTATGTATGTATGTATGTATGTATGTATGTATGTATGTATGTATGTATGTATGTATGTATGTATGTATGTATGTATGTATGTATGTATGTATGTATGTATGTATGTATGTATGTATGTATGTATGTATGTATGTATGTATGTATGTATGTATGTATGTATGTATGTATGTATGTATGTATGTATGTATGTATGTATGTATGTATGTATGTATGTATGTATGTATGTATGTATGTATGTATGTATGTATGTATGTATGTATGTATGTATGTATGTATGTATGTATGTATGTATGTATGTATGTATGTATGTATGTATGTATGTATGTATGTATGTATGTATGTATGTATGTATGTATGTATGTATGTATGTATGTATGTATGTATGTATGTATGTATGTATGTATGTATGTATGTATGTATGTATGTATGTATGTATGTATGTATGTATGTATGTATGTATGTATGTATGTATGTATGTATGTATGTATGTATGTATGTATGTATGTATGTATGTATGTATGTATGTATGTATGTATGTATGTATGTATGTATGTATGTATGTATGTATGTATGTATGTATGTATGTATGTATGTATGTATGTATGTATGTATGTATGTATGTATGTATGTATGTATGTATGTATGTATGTATGTATGTATGTATGTATGTATGTATGTATGTATGTATGTATGTATGTATGTATGTATGTATGTATGTATGTATGTATGTATGTATGTATGTATGTATGTATGTATGTATGTATGTATGTATGTATGTATGTATGTATGTATGTATGTATGTATGTATGTATGTATGTATGTATGTATGTATGTATGTATGTATGTATGTATGTATTTATGTATGTATGTATGTATGTATGTACGTATGTATTTATGTATTTATGTATGTATGTATGTATGTATGTACGTATGTATTTATGTATTTATGTATGTATAATGTAGGTATATGCATGTGTACTTTAATTTTCTGCTCCAATATAGAGCGTGTGCCTGCTCCCCTGCATTGAAAATTCTTTTTTGAAACTGAGAGTCGGAGCTTAGAAGTGAATGTGTGCCAGCAGGAGTGTTTATAAAAAGGTGTCATTGTGTCGTGCTGAACCCTCAGTAATCAATCTTGTGACTTGTGTATGTGTGTGTGTGTGTGTGTGTACACGTACGTACACCTATGAGGCGTGAAAGAGAAAAGTTACGAGAAATCGAATGAGACACTTTAATCCCACATACGTTTTCTTCTCTTTTTTCTCTTTCAAACTTTCACAATTTCACTTTTTTCACTCTTTCAATCTCTTCTAAACTTTTCATATTATCTCACAAATTAATTCACATTTCTTTTCATCCATATTTGCAAGCAATGCGTTTTTTTTTATTTGTATTCCCACATAATCAATTTCAAATTTAAGAGAAATCGTTTTCTCTCTCCCTCTCGCTGATCTACTTAAACTATAACAGATTCACATTATAATAATGCTCTGCTATTCACCGCCAGCATGTTCATGCAGTCAATCGTCAAATCATTTGTCTGATGATTCATACAGAGTATGCTCTTTGTCTCAAACTTTCTGTTATATTAGTTTTCTAATCTCAACTTCTACAAACCATTATTCAGGAGAAGTCTATTTTTAAGGTTATTGTTGTTATTTTATGGTTTTCCTTGTTATTAATAATATTATTCTTATTGTTTGTTATTGGTTATATTAATATCAACTACCCTTTCCGTAAGAAACATACCCATTACTGCGTCATTATCACTTTTACCAGCTGCGCTATAGTCATCATCATCATCATCATCATCATCATAATCATCATAATCGTCATCAACATTAATATCATCATTTTAAAAAAAGCTTCCTTTGTTGTCCCATTAAGCATCTACTTTGTTGTCACATTAAGCATCTACTACCAGGCGCGTTTGTTTTCTTAAAATTCATGAAAAGAAATGATGAAAGAAATTGTACATGTACAAGTCAGAGAGTTTCAAATTTGATTTATTAGTTTGTTTAAAGCAGTTTCTGCATTGTGAATTAAATCCTTTCAGCTATGCACAAAATCAAATGAAGTTATGAATAGCATCGTCCCACCACTTTGTGACATGCCATTCGATCAGAATGTCATGCGCGCCATCTGCTGGGCTTCTTCACATCGATCACAAGTACATCAACGCCATCTGACGTTACAGAAACAAACTTAGAATAAATTAGTTCAATGCTGTAGAATAATATTTTTTAAGATGCTGCAATCATTTATTATCTTTTATTTCCACATTTCCAATCAAAGAAGGGCTTTCGGCTTATTCTTCAATGTCCAGTTGTTTAGTAAACATGCTTAGTTGAAACACAAAGATAATTTATTATGAGTTTAACTTATTGAAAAGAATCTATACGAACTTCTCCATAAATAGAGTAGCGATAGTCGAAGAAAGTGTCCTCACCATTATTTTGCATTTTCGTTCTGCAATTTCGCTGTTTGCCTAACAAGGTTGTCGATGCAGAAGTTGTACAAAATGATCAAACAACAACAACGACAACCTTCTATCACTCATAATGCAGCTTTGCTCGACGGCGTTCTGCTGATGACGTCATCAGTGTAGTAAACAGTTCTACGTTATTATCTTCAGTCCACAAATATATGCTCTATCACAGTTTTCACCGCCATCACCAATTTCTTTAACGATCGTCACCACTACTGCATCGTCATCAGCGTCATCATCATCATTATCAGCATCATTATCATCATCACCACCATCATAATCAGCACCATCATCACCATCATCATCATCATCATCACTATCACCATCACCATTATCACCATCGTCGTCATTATTATCATTTATTCCCTCGTCGTCGTCTCCGAGTGTAATTGTTCCTTCTCCTGGGGTGAGGGGAAGTAATGAAACTAATATCCTTCTTGAATAATTCACGACTGTGCCTCCTTGAAATTTACTACTTTTTCACCACCTTTGATCATCAAATTTCCTCTTGCACTTTTCCTCTTTCTTTCTTCATTTCGTAGACTAGCTTACATCCAGCTAGCTAGCATCCCCATCGATGTTAACATCGTCTGCTCGTTAATCCGCTATTTGTAGTGCAATCATCGGCTAAAACATTTTCTTTTGTAGAATAACTTGCACGACTTTTTAAATGACAAATTGAACATTTTACAATTATTTTATTATGTTTGAGTTTCTTTATTAGATGAAAACATCATGGAGGACTGGTTTGAGAGCAATTTATCGGCGTTAAAATTCTGTACACAATTTTCAATTTTTTCAAATTTTCAAAATTTTAGGCCCATATAGTTTGGGATTTTAAAATGAAGTGAAGCTACATTTGATTGAAAGTATGTTATGTTTCTTCCTAAGGTTTCAGCGATCATATCAGTTATAAACAGTGCATCTTGCATTTGTTGAAGTCTTTTTCCTTAATTGAGGTAAACAATGAACGCTTGAACCCTCTGCTGAAAGAACGAGAAAAAGACCGCGAAAATTTGTAGTTTTCCTAGCGACTAAAAAATAAAATATTTTGCAATATTTCTGTTTTAGTCGCTAGAGTTTTTAATATTGTTTATTACGCACGTAGAATACTGACAAAAGAAAGCCAAACGAACATTTAAATTTTTAGTTTTTAGTTATATATATATAAACAGTAATGATGATAATAATGACGAAGAAAACGATGACGATGATGACGACGAGGACGATGACGATGACGATGATGACGACGAGGACGATGACGATGACGATGACGATGGTAATTGTGATTGCGATCCCGTTGGTGATAACGCAACTCTTTCATTGAAATTCTAAAATACTACAAGAAGCTATGACGATCCTGAACAATAGCCATCAAACTTATAATGTCAATAGACAATCAAACACATTCCTGGAAAACCAATTCCGCCTCAACTAGCTGCTGATTTGTTTTGACCAATCACGTTTCGTGGACATTGATTAATGGCTGATGAATAGCTTTTTCGATTGATGGCTTCATGCAATTTATCTATCTGATCATGATCTTGTAATCTAGTATGATTCTTTATGTCTCACGTTCAAATAGGATTGATAGACCTATTAACAGTTTTTACATTAACGTGTATAATGATTCAAAGTTTAAACGTTAATAACTTAATATATTTCTATTGAAATACTACTGATCTGAAGTAGATTGCTTTCACTAAACTTACGTTTTGCCGTTTCAATTGCTAGTTTCATGTTTCAAAAGTGAACGTAATCAAAGAATGTAAATTAGAAAAGAGTAGGCTAGTGGCTAGGCACTCTTCATAAAGACGTTAGTGTAAACATGATAGCTTGAGAGTCATCGTTCATGTGCCTGCATGCTTGAGAGGCAAATATATCATCTGAAAATTATAATTATACGCTTCCTGCCCGAAATGTGGTTACAGAAAATAAAAATAATTCCCCAGAGGACGCATATTTTTCAGAGCAAAAGGAAGAAAAGATGATATTCCTAGGGCAGTGACATGTAGAAACTGAATATATAAATTCTAACTCTCTTGATCGATAGTTTTTTTCTTTGTCCAATTCTCTTTAGATTTGACGAAATGATGGTCCAACTTCTTTCGAAAGTTCAAATAAATATATTTTGTATGACCACAAGAATCTTGTTTACAAACCACCATAAATTAGTTTAAATTATACTTTAAGAGTATTAAATCTTTTGACCAGGCTAGAGGTGAATCTTTATCATCCGTCTGTAACATAAAATACATATTTAGTTATTATAGGTTTTATGTCACTATTGGCAAGAGAATGTTTGAACCAATGTGACCCAGATTCAATGAATCGAGTTTTAAATTTTTGAGTCTCAAAGCAGGTCAAGATGTTGCGAATAAACAGATGAAAGAATACAAATGATGGAGAGGACGTGTGAAAAGGAAAGCAATTTCATTCCTCCTCGCCTTCTTTCCTGCTTTCATTTGTACTTTTTCATTTCAACTTCCTCATTTTCCCACTTTCTCAACCACTTCCTCCTTCTTTCCTTTTGTTTCCTTGACTACATCTGTCTCGTTTCATTCGGTGCAGTAAAGGATAAGAAATACAATCTCATCTCCCACATCGCAATCATTTTCATCGCCTCGGGAACTTTCAGCATGAAAAATTGTTTGAATTCTTCCAAATAAAACGAAAGAAATTGTAGCTATAAATATTTACATAAAATTACAATTTTTATTATTTTTCAAATCGATATAAACAAAATTTTTAATCTCAGCGAATTATTCGGGGAAAACCGTCCCTTATCTTCTTTGCTGGCTGTCAGCAAAATAATTGTTTTTGAATTTTTTATGTCCTAGCACCGAAGATCGTGAGGAGACTTCATAGCAGTTTTCTATCTCTCTTAAGTATAACGAATGATCTCAAATCCGCACTCCATTGGAGATGATGCTTCAATTGTCCTTCCCTCACCGCTGGACTTAGGAGGGGGGAGTGTCCCAATCGGAAGTTCATTACATGGCAGTTATTATGCTCTGCATTGATGCATTATTTAGCAATAGATGAATTTTATTGTTGATATATCCTCTCAGAATTGTTACATTTATAAAAAGAAATCTTTCATAAACGAAGATGCCATCAAATTTATTTGTTTTTATTTTGGAATATTTTCAAACGAAATCGAACAACTGAATGAATAAATGTTGAAGGAGAGAGGGAGGACAGTGAATGAGTTATGACGTCATCGCAACGTCATCTCCCCGTCTCTTGCATTGACACGCCCTTTTCACTGGAATCTCTGTCGAGTTCAGTTATTCACAGCGAATGGAAAATTGAGCATCTAAAAAAGAAATAAAAAGATATTTATGAATTTTAGTAAAGCCATTGGAACAACTTTGAGTCACTTCTAACTGCCGGCCAATGTTGGTGTCAAGTGAAACATTTCGAAATGTGATTTGTGACACTTACTTATATTCAGTAGAAACACCTGTGCTTTGAAAGATTTACCTGTGAGGGTTTAAATATAACTGTTTCCCTTCAACGTCTGTGTGCACGTCTTTTTAGGTGCCCGTGTGAGTATGAGTGCACGTGAATGTTTCGATTGTGTACTTTGTACTTTTCCACCGAGCTGGTATTTTGTAATTTCCTCTTTGAAGAGAAAGATGGAGCTGCTATCATCCATCGTGTCTTTTGTTGTCTTCTTCCAATCTTAAATTTATTAAGCTAAAAAGAAAGAAAAAAGCTTTTGAATTAGAAAAAAAATGTCTTGCTGTCTGGTTGCTCTAATGCGATTTATGTCGTTCCTGCAATCTGTCCGAATGCGATGCAGATCAATTTTCATTTCTTTCAACATTCGTCTCCATTCAGCTCTCTCTCTTCATAGTCTTCATCCAGTTTTCTTGCTGTACATTGTACTAACATCGTATTTTTATTATTAGGTTCCGTTTGAATGACTTCAATTTTATTAGGAAGCAGTGGATTTAAAATAATTGTATGGATGGCACCGAAAACGAGAGGGTAGAAAACAAGATACAGTGACAGACAGACAGACAGACAGACATAGAGACAGACGTGCTTTGGAGAGTCGCTGATTTAATGTTATCCAATGGCGCCAAGGACATGGTGAGCATGATTTATTCGTTCGTCTGCCATGGACGCAAGCAATGCAAGCCATACATCAATCCAGGACGGATTCTTTGTTTCTTCATTTTTTTGCAGGTTTTTTATTTAAAAAGACCAATTTTCAAAAGAACACACAAAAAACAAGCTTTTTTGAATTCACAGAACTGTCCTTTTATGTTATCGTAAGCATAAACAGACACTAAACAGGATTATCAATCAAAATGACAAACACCTCACAAATCATTTTATCAACATAAATACCGAAGTATTGTGCATGTGCTTAAATTGAAATGAATTTGTCAAATTTTTATCAATAATTATTGCTGAAAATAAAAATTTATTTAAATTTAGATTGAAATAATATGTAATAGCAAGAAGAGATTTATTGAAAAAATATCAAAATATTGGTGAAATTTCTTTTCCATCTCTTAAATAATTAAATCACAAATTATTAATTCAACAATTATATATTTTTGTTATCAATTATTCAATTGAGTTTAGTTGAATTAAAATGAATGAATTTGATAATAATTCGTTAAGAAAATAAAGATTTAAAATATTAAAGTTCATGACATTCTAGAGATTGAGAAAAAACAAATATCTTAAGCTGTATACATTATTATAAAATACCTTAGCTGTCAAAATTTTAATTGAAAATTTGTGAAAAATAAATAAATAAATAAAAAATATTTTAATTAAACGCAAAATATATTTTTTTTAAATATTTTTATAGGAATTCATCATCTGACAACATTTTTTTTATAATGCAATTTATACTGAATTGTAGCCAAATAGTTTATGATTGAATTGATAGTTGAAATGGAACTAATAAGACAAGTCAATACCTTGTTTGAAAAACAAAATATTTTAACATTATTGAAAATGTTGTACAATTATGCAATATATTTGATAATTATACAAAATGTTTAAAAAAGTGCTAAATTTTATCTATATGCAAAATATTTCATAATTATGTAAGCTTATTAAATTTAAATCTGAAAATTTATAAATATAAAAGTAATTAAACACATGAAAACAAAATTAGTGTTTTAATTAAAATAATAATAAAATAAGAGAAACCAAAGTAAAAGGAAATTTTTACGTAATTTATGCAGTCATTAAATTATTTAAAAACAATAAAATGTAATTGCATCTCTTTTAGATTATATTATTTTAAATTATTATTTTAAATTACATAAAAAAATTGTGATAAAGTATATATTTTTTACAAAAATTTGAAAACCTTTTTTATAAGTTGATAAAATTTATTAACTGATAATTTATAAATTAAATAAAAATAATAAATAATAAGTTCAAAATAATTAACGAGAATTATTTTTCATGAAGTCAATCAATTTTTGCATGTTATATTGCAGAAGAGATCTCAAGAAAAGTTTAATATATAATAAAAAAAATATTTAATTTTCACTGAATTTTGTTATTATAGTTTACAGTGCACATAAATTATTACTGACAGTAAATTACTACAAAATTTTCATAAATATTTGACGAATTTAATATAAATAATAAATTCATCCGTTGTTATATTCTCTCTCTCTCTGTGTATCGACTTTAATTTACGTGAAAGATGGTTTCGCACTGATCTACTAGATAAGCATGTCTCCGCATCACTTGACGATAATAATTTATGATTTGAGAGATTTTTTCAACCACAGAATGGAGAAATAAACTTTTTTTTAAATTGTCGGTGCATTGCGTTAAAAACTTTCCAACGTTTCAGATTTACATTCTCGAACAATCTTTATAAACACATCGTCAATCCCACGGCTCGGCTCCCAACAACAATGAGACAGTTCGCCTCACTGGATTATATTATACATATTTATTCAAAAAGAAATTTTTAACTTTTATCAATTCATGCATGTTTTCTCTGTTGTAAGTTTTGAATTATTCTTTTGCACTTGGCAAGATTCGATCCTGAGGCGTCGCCATTGCCTGGATGTTGTTTTCTTTTATTTTATTTTTTTATTTTTTTTCTTTCTTCGACTGCGCATGTCCGTTGTAGATTAATAAATTTTTGAATTATCTTTTCATTATTTAATTCTTTATTCAATAGATATCAAACTTAAATAATTTATAAGCAAAAAATTGAGTACATTAGTTTTTATTTTCTATTAAGCTGAGATTATTTCAGACTTGAATTTTCTTCAACTAATGAGACATTAAATTTTTTAAATGAAACTGAGTTATTGGTTTTTTTCTTTATTTAAAAAACATGATAAATGATTTGCTATGTTTTGTAAATTGTTTAGAGGACTTGACTGTTGTACTTCAACGTTTATGTTCAAATGTGCATACATTTTGCTGTTTATAATTTCATTTATTAAAGTTCTGCGTACTGTCTTGTGTGTGCAGGATATGTGCAATGTACATCTTTGTGTGCAATGTCCGTGCATAACAGTGCATGATGGGCGTATTATTATTTGTCATAAATTATTTTTTTATTTACTTTCGTGCATAAATATTAATTATTAACAAATGTTACATTATTAAAAAAATTATAAATTGCCGTTTGAATTTAAGATTAAATTAAAAAGCTAAATTTTATAGATTAGTCAAATAAAATTAATTAAAATGTACTGAAAATTTGAAATTTTGTAGTATCACAGAAATCTCGCAGTTAAATTAATTCATTATTATTTTAAATTAATTCAGAATTATTTTAAATTAATTCAGAATTATTTCAAATTAATTCAAAATAATTCAGTTAAGTTATATTTATTGAATATCATATTATATCGACAATCATACTTATAAAATTCAAGTTTAATTCTGTTTTGGTTATTTTTAACTGGTCGTAGAAATTTATTATTGACGGAATTTTTGGTTGTGTAATTTTCTGAATGTCTGTATAATGTAATGTGTAATGTAATGTGTGATGTAATGGGTTGTGTGATGTGTAATGTAATGTGTAATGTAATGCGAGGCAACGGGGTTGTACGGGTATGAAAGATACTCTATCAAGAAGGGTCTGGTGCAAATTGGAGTAATTAGTTTCAATTGAGAGTGAGAAAGAAAAGACCTCCACGTTGCATTGAAATCGTGGCAAGAATTTCCATCATCAGAAACAGGAATTCCTCTTTCCAGTGCAAATGCATATATCCATGAACGGCTTGCATATCCGGTTTCTTTCATTTCTGCACACACACACGCACACACACATACAAAATTCAACTCGAGATTTCAAACTCAATTCACTTTTGAAATATTTTTTCAGTTTATAATTAGCTGTCTAACACAAGCAGACTTTCTTCGTTTGTTGTTTCAAATAAAAATTCAATTGAAACGAACAACTCAAAATGTCATCATGGTAGGCACATTTTCTTTATTGTCTGCAATTCCTCATTGCATTCTTATATTATTTAATAACATATTTTTATCTGGCAGTTTCAATTTCTCATATTTTTTCCTCCATGTTCCATGTTCCATCTACCCAATCGTCTCTCTCTTGGACTCACTCATCTCATTCTATTCATCTTCCTTTCATCTTATAACGGCTTTCGTTCGTTTTGTCATTTGTTCGCGTGAGATCATGGCAAGCACATAAACAGTTGACAAACAGACAAGCAAACATCGACAGATGCTCACAAAGCACTCCATCGACAAAATACAACGTGCGTTCCTTCCTTCACCAGCAAATGTGTCTTCCATTTCCGCACTTCTCTTCCAAATAATCTTCTGTACGCCGTCTAATACGGAAGAATCTTGATGAAGATGGAGTGATTTTTACAATGTTTCGTTGGTGAAAAGAAACCATCCTAAAAAAATTCAATTTTTCAAAGTTCAAAATGGTTCGTAAACTTGCAGCATGGTGAATATTTTTAAATTACGTCATCTTAAACACACAAAATAAACCATATAAGACATTAATGTGTGTCTGAACTCTGGCAAGGACTTACCTCAACAGCGAGACCAGGACAAATCAGATCACGACTAGAAAGTACTTACTTGTTGGCTAATATCTTCTAAAGCCACATTTTTTCAAAGTTGTGAAATGTGCTTTAAAGTTGTTGTATTTTTTTAACTTCCTCTTTGTTGTTTGCAGAAAAGTCATATGCAAAAAATTAAAAACAATGACAAATTAAACAATTACTTTTCACAAGTTTGGTTTCGAAAGGAATGAATTCATCAAGAGCATCATCAAAGGAAAACTGACTGACATTTTCTACCTTTAATATGTTAGCTTATTTCTTGTGTTGTAACCTATTTTTTTTACCCGGAAGTGGGTTGGAAATTTTTAACGGAAGAGCCTAGGATTTGATCACCTCGTTGCCAACTTGCATTTTCAACATTTTTGGCCACATAAGATTTGTTGGCTTACAAAAAAATACTCTGGTATCGTCTATGGTTGGTTATCTGTTAACACATGGTACCTTTAACAGAATCTGAATTTTGCTGAAACAAAATTCTAATCGTGTCAATGAGTTTGAGAGGTGCTTTAAGACCTTGAACTTATGATCGATATTATTCGATTTTTATCCATTACCTGTTATTACGATTGTTTACAATTTTATTACGTCAAATTGTAATATCTCATTGAACCGATTTAAATCGAATAATTGAATGACTGAAATGCATTCCTTTAAATTGAAGCTGCCGTATAGCATGCTACCTGTATCGAAGGTTTATTGGATCATTATTATTACGAATTTGATGGCTTGTTGAAACACCAGTCTACAATATTTACTCGAATGACTTTGCTCGAGTTTTAATTGAAGTAATTTCGCAAGAATGTAATTGACGTGGTAGTTCATAAATAGTTTATATAAATCAGCTATGTGGGTGATTTTCTATAAATGAAGTCGCTATGGTTGAACCATAGAAAGAATTGAAATGAAATTCAATAACTAAATACTTGATGTTTTAGATACAAAAGTTTAACGGATGTAGAATCTTCGACGCAAATCTATTTTCTTCTAATTAACATAAACAACATTGAACACGCCCCAGTCTGGTGTGTGTGCGTGTGTCTGTGTGTTAGTGCTGCCAGTGTGCGTGTGCGTCTAGCAGCATTGTCGTCAGAATTGTACTCGGTGACACGTCCAAACAGCAAAGCCACAAGAGTCGAATGTAATCTACTCGTCGGTGCATTGCTGAGTCACGCACACACGTCCACCCAAGCACACGTACGCACGCAGACATCTCCTTAGGTGTTTGTGACAACAGGATATTACACCATCGATATCAATAATACAAAGGAACTTTTTCGAAAAAGTAAGTAATGATATAACTAATATATCTATTAATATCATGTTAACATTATTTATTTCTTCAATACAATTAATGCGTTTAAATTAATAATTAGCCATATGCATTGGCTAAACGTTTGCGCGATAGAAAGCATGTCTATGCGACTAAGCGACCTCTTGTTCGTATGAAATTATACAAATTTATGCAAGCATTTATTTTATCTCTTAGCTGTAAGATCGCATAAATACTTGGCACTCTGTTGAGCTCGAAGCTGCTACATGGGAATTATATTTACACCTATGGAATAGATGCTGCTTGTCTTAATGCGAGTTTAAGTTATTATTTTCACTGTCTCGTTTCTCTAAAGCATTTAACTTAACGAACCTGTGCTACAAAATTTTAGTCAGGTCTATCTATAGAGGTTAAAAATTAAAAACAACTTGACGTTAAATTTTATTATACAATTACAGAGTTTCTTATCAATACGCTAAAAGATTTACGAACACAGAAAACTCTCTAGCGTAACGTGAATGTATGAACCAAAACAAGGAATAAATCAAGTCTCTCAGATATACAATCATAACAACACATATGCCGATAGTTATAAGTCACGTCCAGCTATTTATAGAACAGTATTCGTCTATTCGCATATCTTGAGTCCTTTTTTAACGTTCTTTCTGTCTACGTTTCTGTTTCGGTTTATTTTGTTATCTTCTGTCGTTTCTTATTTTCTTCAAGAAATTTCTCGTTTGTTGTTTATGTAGATTGGCGCTTCATTCTACGATGAGCTGAATTCGAGCACACTTAAAGAAGTCATTTGTTTTTATATGCTCTGAAAAATGAATTTCAATCAATTGCAATAATTGATTTGTAATAACTTTCGAACTTCCCTAGAACATTGAAATACATATATCAAGCTTGAAAAAAACCATAACACTCCTTAGGTGGCAGGACTGTTGTGAATTTAACACCTGGCGAGAACTAAAAAACCGAGTCAATCACCTTAAGAATTTTTAATACTAATATAATCTGAGCATCTTTAGTCAAAATATTTTGATTACTTGAAACGAAATGCTGATCAAATACTAAAAATATTCACAATTACAATTGCGGCGTTCGATAGAAAGACACAACTGGGTGGTCTCGCTCTGGTATGGTTCAAGTCCTATCTAACAAACTGAACTATTTACTAGTATGTAGGCTGACATAAAATTTTTCCATTCCTAACTAGAGCATACTGCCTAGAAATTTGCAAAGACGACACAAACGTCACTTTGATCCGGTTCAGTCAGCCCTACAAAGTGCAGCAATCCACAATTATTTACATAACAATGCACCGCCGCATTTCAACATAGAATTTGGGATTTCCATGTTTTGACTGAGTATCGCAAGTCAGAAGCGACGGTTTTTTAGGTAGTTCTCATTTCGATCAGCGGCACCCACCGTACCAGTGCGGTCGATACCACAGCCCTATTGAGGTGCCCCAGGGTTAAGGGGCTCCCAGAATTTAGATGACTATATGTAATAAAGATCACAAACATACAGGGTGGGTGCCGGGAGTGGTGGTATCTACCCCCCCCCCCCCCCCCCGAATTCAGCGGAAAAAATTAATATTGGTCATAATGAGTTGGAAATTTGGTTAAAAATCTAAAATTAAAAAAAGTTAAAAAAATTTGAGTAATATTTTCTAAAATTAGAAAAAAATTACCTACGGGAGTAAGGACTAACCCATCTTCCCAGTCATTCGCTTTGAAGAAGAAAAGTTGTGAAGTTTTTAGAAAAAATTCTTAAAATCTTCCAAATTATTTGCGACCAGGAGCGTCTTTTCAGCAAAAGCATGGGGGGCACGGGACAAGTTGTTTCAGAAACCCGCACGTTAGAAAATTCTTAACTTCTAGTGCTAAACTTTTTCTCCAAAACCAGCTGATGACCAGGGGTGTAGTCGTAAGTATTTTTCCAACTCTTTTTCTAAAACCTTATATAATTTTTCTCCAGAAATAGCTGCTGACTGAGAAAAAGGTATTTGTAGGTATTTTTTCCAAATTTTAGGGGGTAGTTCTAGATATTTTTCTCAATTTTTCTCAAAACTCATAGCTACTTTTTTTTTAAATTATGGGCTACCGCTTTTCTGACCCTCCAAATGATGTCCTTGTTTACGACTAACTTCCACACTTCTCTTCGGATTATCGACAATTCTTGTAAAAAAGTTTTTTTAAAAACTAAGGTGCGAACCTGGCCATCGAATATTTTGGAAAAAAATGTGGCACGACAGCCTATGCGTTGGTCATGTAACCTATCAGTAAAGGACCCCACTAATAGTTTTGTGGGCGCGTCACATCCTAGCCCCGGCACTGTAGCATAATCAAGACAATTGGTTCTGGTGGGGTGTGTACTAACGGTTGAAAGAATTCGATCCCACTAGTTTATTAACCATAATATATAAACGGCTATAATTCCCCTATTGAAATCAGATTGAAAACGGAACTCACTGTCACTGGCATCAATAGGGGGTGCTGGGGTGCGTTGAGTGACAAAATATGACTGTCTATGATTCTATGTCACTATGAAATCAACCCCCTCTCGACCATTTACTTCTTTTGGAGGAATTGTTCAATAGAGGTTATCCCTCTCTTTCCGTTTATCGACTTTTGTTAAGTAAACTAGAGTGTACGACGGGTCATCAAATTTGTTTTGGAGGAGCTAGAGTTTTGTTCCCGGTCATCCAATTTTCATGGTCGTCCAATGGGTAAGTCGTTAGGGGTCGACGCAATGGTTGCTACACTGGATGACACCAATTCTTTTGACAATAATCTATTTGAATTCGACTGGATGCGTAATTCATGAAAGACGTAGATATTAGCGTAAATAACTAAATAAATAAATAAATAAAAAAGTAACTTTATCAGTGCGGGTTCGCGCCTGTAAATACTGGTCGTGGTTTCGAGGGCTTTCTTTGGTGGTAAAAAATGCCGGGAAACTGCGGCACAGAGAATGATTAAATGAAGTCATTAGTTCCTGTAACTCCTTAAGAGTTGTTAGCGCTATCTAAATTACGGTAATTCGGCTTCACGTTCTACCCGTCGGTACCACTACTTAGTATCTTTATTGCTGCATCTTATGCACGCTCTCGCTGTGACCAGGCTGTGTTAATTTTTCTTGCGATGTTCAGGTATTTATTATATATTGTCAGAATCGCATACACCACTCAAAAAAGCTTTTCGTTCGACATGTTGATGTTAAATGATTGCCGCTAATAAGTTGTCACATAAAATATATTTAGTACAACATGATTGTGTGTAAACGTGCAAGTACGAGCAATAAGTTGACAGCATTTTTTAATGATATTTTTTGCAACACTTGTCTCCTTAGTTGCATTTCATTAATAAGAAACAGTCATTTAAGTTCTCAGTTGTGCGTTCAACCCTAGACGTCTCTCTCTATATAAGCGAAGCATAACTTACTAATCCCGATGGTCTACTTGTCTGCGTCTACTGGTCTTCCATAAGTCTTTTATCTTCTAGTTTTATCAAAATAGATGCTGCTTTATAATATAAAACTTTAAATACCTTAATTTCAGCATTTTTACGTGGAATTGTTCAACACGGAAAGTGCAAAACTGCGTGAGTTGAGCTGGAGTGAGGATTGCTTTCGGAAAGATCCCCAAGTTCCAGAGCACCTCACTTTTTTAAGGATTGACGAAAACACAAATGAAAGTGGTAATTGAAAAGTTGACATAGAAAACTGTTTCAGTCCAAAGTACAAATCAACAGGTGGCGTAGATAAGTTGCGAACATTTCCCAAGTTTCAAGCGAAATTCCCACACCTATAATTCGATTCAAGCCATAAAAGAAGTTGTAGGACTTGATACTAATTTATATCTCAAGAGAATATTTTATCAAAGTCTCCAGTTTTGTAGTATGTGACTTCTAGAGTTAGCTTTCTTATGATCTTTAAAGAACTCGTCTCGTTGCAAGTAGGACCAATTCCTACGCGCTTACATATTCCCAATTTGCAATGTTTGTCCCCTGCTGATAATGCAATTTAAATGGATTAATTAGCATTTCGGATGTTTCATTGTGTGGTCAATAAACATGTTGGAAATATAACTAACTTTATGCATACCTTCAAGCATTCGCATACACATGTACATAAATATAGTTAACTATATGCATACCTAAAAGCATTTGCATACATATGTACATAAATATAGCCAACCGTATGCATACCTACATACATTTGCATACATATGTACATAGATATAGCCAGCCATATGCATACCTACATGCATATGTACATAAATATAGCCACACCATATGCATGCCTACATGCATTCGCATACACATGTACATAAATATAGCCAACCTAATGCATACCTACATGCATTTGCATACATATGTACCTAAAAAAGACTAAAATATGTAGCATAGAGTCTGATAACAATTATTTACGCCACTTTTAACGGCCAAATAGTGACATATCATTTGATTTAATGTCAACCGAAGACAGCGTTCAAGCGTTTTCGATAAGTGGCTTGCACACTGGCGTGGCGGGCACATGTGAAGCAGCTCCCATCCACTGCAAACCCAGAAAAAGGAAACCTCTGAACTCGAGTAAATATGTTTTTCAATTCTATCGTCAGTTTAACAACTTGTTTGGTTTTTGCATCATATAATTCTAAGACGGCAATATTTCTGCTCTGGCGCAAGGAACTTTACTGTGTGTGTGACTTCATGTCAAAAGATTTGGTGCTGTTTAAATTATAAATTATAGCCTGAGCTTCCTCGTTCGTACGGGGCGGATGAACGCCACCGGGCCTGCCGGGGTTCTGCAATATTTCACGAACAGAGACACTTCCAGTGCGCCGACGGTTCAGAAATGAAAGAAGAACATATAATTTTTTTAAATGCCATGCAAGGTGTTTGCATTTTTTTCAAGTTGAAAAGGAGTAAGAAAATGATTAAAAATTAACTTATATAAAAATATGGGGTTGAGGTTCAATCAATAACTTTAATATTGCTATTAGTTTCAATAAAAGAGCAATTTATATTATTTAATAATTAGTTGCTTTTGCACCGACAAGTTTATAAACATGAATAAAATCCAACTATAAGGAATTTCGGTTATGAATTGTAATTGAAATGGGACCTCAACGGATAATGTGACTCAGCAATAGCTGGAGAGTGCACAAGCCCTATTGCAACTTGACCTTGTTTAGCTTAAAAATTGATTCCATTATAAACATTTCTACGATAAGACGACCGAAGAACTTTTACTGATATTTGAAACCAACCATTCAAGCATGTCTAAGAGAATAAATAGAACATGGAAATGAAAAAAAGCAGAAAGTAGGAGGAAGAGGAAAAAGAGAGAATGATAGAAAGAAAGAGAGAAAGAAAGGGAGAAAGAAATGGGTAAGCAAGAGACAGACGCCAAAACATGACTGAGAAAAAAAATGAAAGAAAAAGAAAAGAGTAAAAAACTAGATAGATGAAGAAAGAAGAGAGAAAGAAGGGAATAACAAAAACAAAAAAGAAAAAGAGAGAAAGGGAGTGAAGAAAATAAAAGAAAATAACATCTGTGGAATTCTTTTCCATCAGCTCATCAATCAAATTCTCCAATCTCATTTTTCACTCTCAAAATTGCCAGAGCCGGTTTAAAAGATTAATAAAGTTTTTAATCCTTGCACAACTTGAAAAGAATGATTATGCTAGCTTACTGATATATCAGTTGGCTTTTTTAGTACATGTTTTTATTTGACATTTGACAAAGTGACATTTGAAAAGAACTCAATTCATACTGATACAACTTTTCGTGACACATTTTGCACCCTAGAATTTAGTTTATAAAAATAATGTTCCTAATAAAACATATGCACTTAAATAAGCAGTTAATTATAAATTTTGGGTGAATTTTATTAATATTTGAAAACCTCAATTATAAAACTCGATGCTAATTTGAACTAATTTTTAATAAACGCTTTGAAAGATATAAAATAAAAGAACAAAGAACTAGTGTTTGTTATTACCCGACACCGAAACCACATGCAATTAATTACTATGTATCCAAAACACTCTTAATAATAAACAACGAGCTCGTATTTGATTTTTCATTAAATCCATCTCATTAACATAATAATTAATCTCTGCATAATATTCTGACCACCTGTCCAGCTGCATAATTTGAGGCGTACAGAAAATAATTAAATAATTCGATAATTATTTTTTAATTTGCTGATAATAATTTTTTTATTGAAAGTTTTATGAATAACTCTTAATTAAAATATTTCCTTCCCTGTGTTTTTTATTCTAATTTTTTTAACGTTTTTAAAAAAAATTGAAATACAATTTTTCAGAGGTGAGAGATTCAGAACAACAACTCATAACTTTCTCAGGAACATAAATATAATAATAAAACCGTCAAACTAACAAGATTAAGTAATAGACAAGATGTCAAAGAGATCTTTATGGTCTGCTAAGTTCTGCATCTGATGTTGTTGATGATGATGATGATGCTCTCGCTGACTGACTGCACATAACTAAGAAAAAAGCTGTCTGTTTAATTGAAATTGAATGCATCAAAACCTTTTTGATTAATTGTAAATAATTTATTCTCAGTTAAAAATCAGCACGTCTGGTTTTGTGTGAGCAGAAATAGGATTAAAATTCCACACATGCAACGTCGAATAGCTGTAATTATTAAGCAATGCTGCTAAACAGGACTGATATATTTATTAATTATATTAAAAAAAATTCAATTATTTTTGAAAAAACGACATTTGGATTTTAACCCTAAAAGGCGTGTGCATATATTTCTAAATAATAAAAAATAATGTTATCTTCTGTAATAACTAAAACTGCTGAGGGAAAAAATTCAAATTCATAATTGTGGTTTATGCTGCACAGTTTAAAATAAAAAAAAAACAATAAAAATAAAAAATAGTTAAATGCGTGCATGCAGCAGAATTTTATCTTCAAATTGAATTAAAATTACAAGAAATTTTATTTACTACCATTTCTTGAACTTTCTAAACCAGCCTGAAACTGTTGGAAACAACTGTCTGAGAATAATTTTATAATTTCATTGAGTAAATATCTACTTTCATAAATTTATGGAAATTTATATCGAGATACTATCTACCGTTAAAATATTGACATAAATAAAAGAAATAAACAATAATTAATATTATTATATTATTTAATATATTATTTTTGCCGACCTTGAACATTTTTTGTGTTTGTAATTTTTATTCAAAAAAACTTTTAATAAACGTTTAATTGATTTTATAATGAGCTGAAATGAATATTTGTGTAGAGAAATATTAGTTTATAAGATAATTGTTGAGTTTAAAGAAACATTTAAATTGTTAAACTTTATTGGATACTATTAATTCAATTCAATAAAATATTTATAACAGTGCACAACATTTTCCTTAAAAATTTATTAACTTGAATTACTTTATTTTATTTAATAATTTTAATTATATATAAATATACATATTTAATTATATATATATATATATATATATATATATATATATATATATATATATATATATATATATATATATATATATATATATATATATTCATTTATTTAAATATTTTGCAATCTTGTATTAAAATAAATTTATTCTTATTTATTTAAAAGTAAATATTTCATTCACAACCAGTTTATCTAGTTATTCTTAGAGATTGCAGACTATTAAACATTTGGACAAAATAGAAGCAATCATGCAGAATAAAAATCTTGTTAATAAATAAATAGCTTCTCTTACTTGTGTAATTACTTGCAGTTCAACTATTGACAGAAATAAATTCTTGCAATCTGTAAAATAAATTATACTTATGTGCATAATTATGTCTTACGCTGAAGGAAATGAGCTATTTGTTTTTCTTGTTTATTGACCACACAATGAAACAATTTATTTTTTCTACTATATTTACTTATAGTATAATTTTCAGTATTTTTCTTATTGATATTATTTAATCGTAGTAATTGTAATTAATATAAATAATAAAATAATATTATTACAAGTATTATTAAATAAATGACAAATTCATTATTTATTTAATCCTACATAACGGCATATTTTATAATTTTTTTGAATAAAAATGATAAATAAGAGCTGAAACCAGATCCTTATGAAATACTTAATGAATAATGACTGGTGGTGATGGTATAGGTCACTTGAAACATTTATTTTCATATCCCTTGTAAGGCTGTAAGGGTATTGAATTTCCTTATTACAACTGTCTCGAGACCAAAAAGAGTGGGGGCAGACAAATCCATATTTTCTTAATAAAATAAAGGCGGGGTGGGGTGTAAGAGATTGAAAGAGAGAAACAGAGAGAAAGAAAGACACGAAGAGAGTGAGTGAGAGAGAGAGAGAGAGAGAGAGAGAGAGAGACGCAATATATCTCCATACTTCATCTAAGTTATAAACTTCTGTTTATTAGTTCTTAGTTTGCTTCCGTACAGTTTTTGTTATTCTCATTTGCTGACTACATGCACACACACAAACACAACCTTTTTTCTTGTTTTTGTTGCTGTGTTGTTGAATAAGTTCGTTTTATTTCATGTGAGACTGTTGTTGTCAGACTTATAAGTGATTTTTTTTTCGAAAAAATCATAATAGCAATAATAATCGATGCAGTAGCAATCCTCCTAATGAAACTAATATTTCTTTCCGTTTGAATGCATGAAACGCCAGCTTTTATTGACTTTAGCACTCAACAAATTATCAACCATTTATTTCATTCTACCACGTGACTAATATATGATATCAATATATTGTATAAATATATGTATAGAATGCCTGATGCTGGTCATTTTCAATTAATCATATTGATGAAATTATGTGATTTAAGATTGTTTACCTCATTGATATTAGACGACTTTACGAAATTTTTAGTTGCAGGAAAGTTAAACTATCTACGACAATGGAAACAAACCAACAATGTCAATAAAAATCAGAATGGTTGTAAAATAAAATAAAATTACTGCTAATTAATACCATAGAGACATAGATTATATATATATATATATATATATATATATATATATATATATATATATATATATATATATATATATATATATATATATATATATATATATATATATATATATTATACGCCATATATATTGTTTTGTTGAGATAATATCTAAAATTAGAATTTGGTGAAATCAAAATTAAAGTGTCTAGCTATCAGTGTTGATGATTTTCAAGTTCCAACTGATGATCTCAGGAATGTTTAAACTTATCGATCAATTTAAACAATGTTCCAAAATATTAAATCATATTACCGACAGGTTAAGATCAAGTCGTCCATTCTTCTTGTACACTTTTTTGATATCTCATAACCTTCAAACTAAGGCGTCGATCTGTCACAGATATTGGGGGGACCCAGTCCTTCCCATTCTTAACCCCTTCTTCCCATCCGCGCATCCATGGTCTAATATGGTAAGCTAGTTTATAAAGTTATTAAAAAAATTACTTTGATACACAACGTTTCAAAATCAGAATTGTGCTGATCCAAACAGACGTTTTCTTACCTCATATCTTTGTGCAAATTCATGGGCAAGTTGTCGTATTCAAAATGGAAAACATTTACAGCATTCAGACGTCACTGATTCATAGGGCTTCTTTACCAGTTTTTAAGACGCTTAAATCACTTAATTTTTTTCTGCCGTACATGATGTTACTGAGCAATAGAGGCGTAGCTAGGGAGAAGGAAAAAGCTGCCCCGGACGCCGTCACGGTGGCTCCGATTATCTTCTCCCCAGTCATCAGGTTTTTTAGAGAGCAGGAGCCAAAAAAGGTTATGCAGGGGGCGCAGATTTTGTGTTTTGTCCCCAGGCGGAGAACACGCTCGCTATGTCGCTTCTGAATAAATCAGTAGAAGTTGTACCAGCTGCTTTGAAGAGTTCACGAACGTCTGGTAGCCCTGCACTAGCCGATTTTTTAGGCCCGGCTCGTTATATAAGAACAAATGCCCAGGACTCTTCCTGTCCGTTTTTACAAGCACAAAATCCCACGACTCGGCACAATAGTTTCGGCCCGTGCTAACTTCGGTTCGGCGGCCTCACCCGTTTTGATAGCCCTAATGTGAAGTCCCGTTCCAAACAAGGCCCATACAAGCTCTTGTTTGGTACAAATTTTAATTATTGCTTTGAGTGAACAAATTGTTTAGGTTGTACTAATAAAATTGAAAAATACACTGTTCAAAATGTAATTGTTTTTACAAATATTTTTATGTTTTAAATAAAAGTAAGTAAACTGAAATTATACAACGCAAACTAACTATTTGCTAACGAATGGCGCTTCTCCGGTTTTCAAATTTTTGTATCCGGCTTTAATAGCTATTTTTGTATATAAAAAAAAACTTCTCCAAAACCTCATACACTTTTATCGCTCAGAAACGCTGATGATTGGGAGGGGTTAGTCACAGCTACGTTTCCAAAAACATTTCAACAGTTTTTTGAAAATAAATTTATTTTAGAAAATTCCTTTCTTCCCACAAATGACGGTTCATTTGAGTTCTTTAAAGATTTTATTCTAACCGCAAGATTGATCAGCTGGGACATAATTTAATTAATCCATAGGTTGGTACATCTCTGAGATTATCAGCTGGAACTTGGTCATAAAAACTGAGACCCAAACACTTAAGTTTAACCAGCTTATAATTTTATACAATATCTCAATAAAACACAAAATATAGCTTTTCTATATATAATTAATATATATATTCTACACGATAGTAATTGAAAGTAATCAGTAATGTTATTCCATTTTCCTAAATTCTGGTTTTAATTTGAATAGTTGGTTTTTTCAGTGAAAAACGTTTCACTGACGCAGTTAGTTAGTCTTTGTAACATCATGGAGTAAAACAATGTTAAATTAAAACTCATGAACACCTGCAGTTGTTACGACATAGGCGATTAAAAGTGGATTTTTTGTTTATTTACAAACACAGATGATCACGGGGCTATGGTGGTCAAACAAATAGGTCATCTAGAACCAATCAGAAGCTTCATATGCTAGAAATGCGGGTATGATCTGTGATATGCTTCGCTGACATGCCCATTTGTGCGGGTGTATGCGTCCTTGTTAATGGGGTATGGAAAGGTGGTTTGAAAAAACATTTGATGTAACACATGTACGCTCTGTGATTAATATCTTTACATTAATCACCGAGTACAAACCAATTTGTAACTCTCTCTCTCTTCTTTCTCTCTCTCTCTCTCTCTCTCTCTCTCTCTCTCTCTTCTCTCTCTCTCTCTCTCTCTCTCTCTCTCTCTCTCTCTCTCTCTCTCTCTTCTCTCTCTCTCTCTCTCTCTCTCTCTCTCCTCATCCCCTCTCTCTCCTCTCTCTTTCTCTTCTCTCTCTCTCTCCTTCTCTCTCTAGGCCTGTCGTTGAAAGTCAAAACCATGCCGGTCGAAGGAAGTCTAGACAAATTTGGGTAAGAATAAAATAGTAAAATATCAGAGTGTCGGAGGCTGTTGTCATAATGGATGTTCCTTCATAAAACTGTTGAATGTCATTTATTTGCC